>JBBPRA010000352.1:0-27891 GCA_038092775.1 Boletus rubescentipes | reverse complement strand
AGTCCGAGACTGAGATGTAGATCCGCGTCGGAACAGAATATATCTATCGTGATTATGTAATACGGACGTGACCGATCCGTTTGCAATGAGTCCATACGAAATAAAACAACAGTGAGTTCTCATTCATGTTTAATTGACCCGTTTGAGAAACTTGGTGATCTGGACGCCGGTGTGCTCCCCATCACCTAACATTTCATGCCTAGCCCGGATGGTCTGCATTTCCATTTCCTATGCATTGCGAAAACAAGGCACGTGAAGCACTGCATTAGACTGATTGGGAATCTAGACTTGTTGGGTGATTGATTGTTCATAGTATATTATAGAAATAGGGAAAGCATCGATCGAAAAGTATAGCAATTGCGTAGCAGAAAACAGAAGTAGCTTGGGATAGCGTACATGAGCTGGCGTCTTTCTTACCACCGGCGTACACTCTTCTCGTCTCCGACTCGGACTCCACACAACTTCGCAGCTTAGCTCTATCAATCTGAAGCAGACAAGGGGTAACTAGAGGTATATGTATATTTATTTCCGAAGTTTTCAAGAATGGATTTTCAGCTATGAATGATATCGTGTCATCATCATGATCCATCAACGCATTACTTGGTCGACATCCAAATCATTCAACGTGTGTGACCATCGCGCCCAGCCCTCGATCATCAACGCGCTGTTTCGTGGCGTTTCGGCACTCTGCCCTCATCATGGGCAGCTTGGCACTTCTCTTCCTGATGGTCCCAATCCGCCCCACCCTTGCCAGTGTGCACTCGACTCCGATGTGAGGTTCATTGGGCTTCGCAGGTCGGCACCACTCATCGCCGATTTCTCCCCGGGTTGGTCATCATGTCTAATTTGTCTTCCTCGCCCTCTACTGTCAACCTTGCATCCTCGACGCTCGTACCCTTGGGCATGTCGGGTGGCTCTGCGGGCTCGTCTGGACGATATTCTTCGCCGTCCGTTGTGTCTGCAGGGTCTCTTGACGATCTCCTTGGGTGATTTTGTGGTGTATTCAGCATGTTCGTGCTGGTGGTCGACTCGTTGCCTCGTAATACTGGCGGCTCTGGTAACTTGTAAGTCGTCGTTGGTCATTCCGCGTCGCTGTGTGACGTCTCATTGGCACCGGAACTGTCAGTAGTCCTTATCAACCCTGGAACTCGACTCCCTAGTCGACTAGTTTCTGTTCCCTCCAGCATCACCAGTTGTTACCCGACAGTTTCACTCGGCCTTGAACAGCGTACCGGGTTTATGTGGTGTATGGTGTCCTCATAATATGCGTGCGCTGTGCCTGTTGCAGTGGTCTCGTCCGAGGACGTCTCCACTCAACTGCCCTTGTCATCGATGCACTCGTGTGCTTACTGTCTCGTTCTAACTTGACTAGTGGGTTTCGCGACCCGTTCGCTGACTCCGCGGGCCCAACACTTGTCGCGTTAGGTTAGCAGTCATGCCATTGGCCGAAGTATGACCCGGGTTTCCTGGAATTTGACACACGTTACCGATGTCTTGACCCTCTTCATCCTGCCAGGCTCCCCATATGATAAGACAGCTCTTAGGCTTAGTCAGTCAATCGCTAGCCAGTCCTACCTCGACCACCAGCGTTTCTCCAACCTTTCCGAACGAGCATACCCGCTATGTCAGATGTAGAGTTTCCGGAGGATTCTGGAAGCAAAGGGGTTCCTTTTACTCGGAGTTTGCATCTCGCTGCAGCAATGCAGGAGTGTAACAGCCAAATATTCACATTGATCTATGGCAAGGACGACCGAATGGCAGTCTAAACTTCTGAAGGACTGGGCCGTGACAAGGTCCGAGGAAACGATAGATGATTGGTTTTGGATATTGATATTCCATGCATCGACACCGCAATGGAATCTATTATCTGAATCATGCACTACAGCATAGACTGCGGTAGATGAACGCTCAACAGGAACGTAGTGGTCCGACTTGTCGGGTGTTCTCGCGCCGCTTTTAGAATCACGTGATCCTTACGTTCCTTGTTTAAGAATCCTTGCCAGGTACTACTAGTAACGATTCTACACGACGATGAACAGAAAGATCGTCGGCGTCCTTGGTACGCGTGAGCTTTTCATCGTCTTTTGAATCGTTACACGATGTCTCACCACTGCTCGCAGATCATTACATTCATCTCATGTCGGCATCTGACATGTTTGAACTTAACAGGCGGTGGCCAGCTCGGCCGCATGCTTGCAACATCCGCTTCTCTGCTCAATATCGATCTTGTCATCTTGGACGTCGGTGAATTAGCACCAGCGAAACAGATCATCGCACCCCGTTCGCCCGCGCTCACCCACATCGACGGCTCGTTTGCCGATCCCGAAAAGATCAAACAACTCGCGCGCAAAGTCGATGTCATCACCGTGGAGATTGAGCATGTCGACGTGACCGTCTTGAAGGAGATCGAGGCGACACCGGGCACGAGGGCTGTCATTCATCCCAGCCCCTCCACGATCGCTGTTATTCAGGACAAGCTCGAACAAAAAACGTACTTACGTGCCAATGGTTGTCCCGTCTCCGAGTTCGTCAAAGTCGATCCGACGATCGAGTCGATAAAAGCTACCGCTGCGCAGTTCGGTCTCCCTTTCATGCTGAAGAGCCGGACGCTCGCATACGACGGGCGAGGCAACTTTGTCGTTCGGACGCTTGATGAAGCAGAAAATGCACTGCAAGCGCTCTCAAATCGTCCACTATACGCTGAAAAATGGGTCCCGTTCATAAAGGAAATTGCAGTGATGGTCGTACGTACGACTGATGGAGACGTGGTTTCCTACCCCGCCGTCGAGACCATTCACAAGGACAACATCTGTCACCTCGTCTTCGCGCCCCTCCGGAACCGTGATCCCCTAGTAGCTTCCCATGCACAGCGTGTTGCCGAGTCTGCTGTCCGAACATTCCAAGGCGCTGGCGTCTTTGGGGTCGAGATGTTCCTCATGGAAGATGGTACGTACGCATCGTGGCATTCATGCCTACCTTCGCATGCTCTCCTATTCACTGCACCACCACCTCAGGGACAATGTACATCAACGAAATCGCCCCTCGTCCTCACAACTCGGGGCACTACACCATCGAAGCCTGCCATGCTTCCCAATACGAGAACCACCTCCGCGCCATCCTCGAGCTGCCCCTCGGAAGCACCGCCCTCAAAGTCCCCTCCGCCGCAATGCTCAACATCATCGGCAGCTCCACCTCCATGGACCCTATCCATACCTTTACGAGCACCGCGCTCACTGTCCCCGGCTGCACTATCCACCTATATGGTAAATCCGAGTGCAGGCCTGGCCGAAAAATGGGGCACGTCACGCTCGTCGCAGACACTGATGCCGACCTGCGCACGCGCCTCCGCCCCCTCCTATCCGCCCTCCCCATCCCCAGCACACAGGCAGAAATCGACACGCATGCGCCACCCTCTCCAGTCCCAGGCAGCGGTCACCCGAGTGCCCACCCGATCGTAGGCGTCATCATGGGCTCCGATTCGGACCTTCCCACCCTCCTCCCTGCTGCCCGCGTCCTCGATCGCTTTCACATCCCGTACGAGCTCACGATCGTGTCTGCGCACCGTACCCCGGACAGGTTGGTCTCGTATGCGCGTAGTGCACGGGCGCGCGGACTGCGGGTTATCATCGCGGGTGCAGGCGGGGCGGCGCATCTACCAGGGATGGTCGCAGCGATGACCAGCGTTCCGGTAGTGGGTGTCCCCGTCAAGGGGAGTGCGTTGGATGGGGTGGATTCGTTGCATAGTATCGTGCAGATGCCGGTAGGACGCCTCGTTTCTGGGCTAGCGTGTTCACGGGTGGTTGCTCATTCCTTGGTATTGCTGGACAGCGCGGTATACCGGTGGCGACGGTCGCGATCAATGGGGGTATGAACGCCGGCTTGCTTGCCGTTCGCATCCTTGGCGCAGGAATGCCGCATCTCTTCACAGCAATGGAAGAATACCTCGAAGGCCTCGAAAAAGAGGTGTTGGGCAAGGTAGACAAGCTTGACGAGGTCGGATGGGAAAAATACGAAGTAAAACGGTAGAGGCAGTTCATCTGGATTGATAAACATAGTATTACAATCACCTCGACCATGCCGTTCGGTCGAAACGTCGAGGATACGAGAAACTCTATGGTACAAACAGGGTATATAAGACATAACATAACAATAGACCAATGTAGATTGCGGGCATCGGTGACCCAGTTCTCGTTTTGCGCGTTTTTTTCTTTATACTTTTTGCATTTGCCCCACCAATGCTGCATCTGTTTCCTCCTCCGTCTTCACTTGTCCGCCATCTTCTCCTGCGTCGCATACCAATCCTGCTTCGAAAGCCATGCCATAGAACTTGCTCGTCTTGTCCGCCAATAACACTGCTGGCGCATCAAACTCTGCCACGCGACCGTGATCAAGTACGAGCACGCGGTCCGACTCGACGATCGTGTTCAATCGATGTCTGAAAACAAACAAGGGGATCAGCTATCCTTCTCTCTTCTTCATTGAACAACGTACGCGATCGTCAAAATGGTGACATCATGAAACAAGGGTCCTCGGATGATGTCTTGGATCGCAGCGTCCGTGTCCAGATCGACGGCTGACGTCGCTATGATTGGGCTCCGTCAGTACTAGTTTGCGGAGCTGGAGACAGGGCGTATGCAAACGTACCTTCATCGAGCACGAGTACCTTGGACTATCACACAGCTCATTAGCGACGCCCTCTCTCTCAATGATCGATATGCCAAGCTACTCACCTTTCTCAACAATGCCCGTGCAAAACACAATAATTGCCGTTGTCCAGCTGACAATGATGACCCACCCTCTCGGACGGGTGCATCGAGTCCCTCTGGAAGGTTCTCGACGTATGACCTGAGATGAGCCTGGAAGACGATGAAATCAGTTTGACGGATAGACGCATAATGACCATGTGTAACGGACATGTTCGAGAGCCGCCCAAATATCCACATCCTGGTGCTCGCCGACGGGATCAATGTTCTCCCGTAGCGTCCCTTCAAACATGTCCGGGCTCTGAGGGACAATGGAGATCACCGATCGCACTGTCGACAAGGATGTGCATATCAGTGTGGTCCTCTGGTGCACTACTCGGTAGACATACAGTCATGCAGCCCAATCATGCTAATGTTCACGCCATCGATGAAAATCCTTCCAGACGTGGCCTCCAAGATGCGGAACAGCGCAAGGAGCAGCTGTCACACAAGGGTCAGAAGAGGCATTCAATCCCCCAAAAGTAAGCAGACTTACGGACGACTTCCCGGCACCTGTTCTTCCAACGATACCAATCTTTTCCTTTGGTTTCTGAGGAGACCATCAGAATGAAAGCCAGATACACCGAGAGGGGAATACAAACGATTGTCAGCGAAATGCCATTCAACACCGGGTCCAGTTCAGGTCGGTATCTCATCGAATACTCTCTGCATACTGCGTGAGCGCCTCCACCCAATACACCAACGGGGCATGACCTACCGGAATTCCACCTCGCCAGCACCAGGCCAACCCGCAGGCGGCTTACTGTCTGGTAGTTCCCTAGGTGCCTCCGAAGGTAGCTCATTGGCATAATGAATGATGCGTTCCACGCTGACAATATTACGCTCGACAGAGCTTGCTAGGCGTACGACCCAGTTCTTACACGACCCGACCTCAGCAACGAAAGACAACAAGTGGGGTGAAAAAACTCACCAAAGCGCTCGTCGCGCTCAATGCGTACGACAAAACTATTCCGAGAAAGCCAACATCCACGTCGCTCGTCACCGCGGCGGTGACGGACAAGATCGCAGTAAACAAGATGATCAATGAACCAACGCATTCCAAACGGACGCAAAGCCATCGATCGACGGAAAAATTGGCGAGATAGCACATTTGGTTTCGGTCAATCCGGCGCGTATTGTGTGCGGTGAAGATGGCTTGTTGGCCATAGGCTCGGATGGTAGAAAGGCCAGACAAGGACTCAGAGAACCAAGCAAAGATGGGTGATTTGGAGCCAGCGTCGAGGCGCTGGAGTTCACGCGAGGTCGACAGATAGTAACTGAAGAAATTTGGGGATCAGAGACGGACAAAACACCAACGAGATGTCTTACACGGTTACGCGGATATAGAACCATGTCAGCGGAATGACGGCTAGGAGGAAAGGAGGGAAACTGAAGCTAATAACCAAAAGAATAGATGCACATGAGGCACAAGTCCGGACCAAATTTGAGACGACCTAGTGACGATGTTAGCAGGAGTGGGAACTGGTAATGACTCGTGCTCACGCTGGCCAGATGAGAGTCCACGACGAAGACATCACGTGAGAACATGTTCAAGATCCTACGTTTCTCGGTCAGTTGCTGTTCCTCTCATCGAACAGACACTCAAAGGATCATCCTACCTTCCCATGGGTGTTACTTCGAAAAAGCTCAGTGGTGCCCTCATGATGGAGTCTAACATCTACGCCAAGATAAAGTGTTAGCTCTCTCCCTGCCAGGAATTAACCAACGCACCGAGTCGTGCAAATACTTGGAGCTCTTTAACGAACACACCACAAAAATCAACAATCCGCCTGCTGCACTTAACACGACCGACGCTAAGCTCAAGAACCCATATCCGAGCAGATAAGGATCCGTCAACCCAGTGTTTGATCCCGCTTCGTGATTCCTCTCGCTCCAGAAACGAAGCATCATCGTAGAAATGACCCCCACCACTTGCCCCAAGACGGTTACGAGCACAAAGAAACAAAAGCCCGCCTTGGATGCTGATTGGAGGTATTGCATGTAGACCTTTGTCTTCACGCGCCCATGCTCACTATGCTCCTTCGACAACCCGGAACTCATCGGCTGGCGTACCGGAGGAAGAGGAGCGATAACCGCTTTGCTGAAGCTTGGGCGCCGATCGAGTTTCTCAACTACGTCGAGCTCTGCGACGAGCGTCTTTGGTGAGGTGTTGCCACTGCCACTCGATCCTGATGGCGTAGCTGCTCCACTGGTTGCAATGGACGAAGAACCACTGGCGTGGTTTTTACTGCAAAGAACGTCAACCACCTGAAGCATGCTCGCACTGTTACTTACACCATGTTACGAATCGCACCACCGGAGTTTGCGACGAGCTGACAATAGGATCCACACTCAAGGATGATGCCACGCCGCATGTATGCGATCTGGTCAAAATCTTTGAGATATGCAATGCTGTTCGTAACGAGAATTCTAGCTTTTGTAGCAAGAAGACCTTGAGGACCGATGACGTTATCTGAAGAAACCCAATATCTGGTGGTGTTCTGAGTAAGGCGACGGACAACGCACCAAAAACATGACGAGCGACATGAGAATCAACCGCGGCCAGGACATCATCAAGGAGGACCCTACAGGTGTGTCAACACACATGAACGACCTATAGTAACCAACTCACAGATCAGCTCTAGCATACACAGCACGCGCAAGTGCAATGCGAGCGCGTTGTCCGCCACTCAACTGCAATCGTAAATGAGAAACATATCATCGATAATAAAGAAAACCCACAGTGATGCCTGTTAGATCACCACTTGGTCAGATATTAACAAGAAACTTTCAATAAAAGCTCACCTTTTTCTCCGACTTCAGTCAAATCACCTTGGGGGAGGACTGCCAAGTCGGTCTTCAACGCACAAGCTGAGCGCAAACGGTGAGTAGGAAGCCATTCAAATCAAATATCAGGGGAATGCACCTTCAACAACGAGGTCATAGAACGACTCGTCGTACTTGTGCGAAAAGAGAATGTTGTCGCGGACAGTGGCAGACAAAATCCTAACATAGGTTAATAAACCCAATCACACCGATGGTCAAAGTCTCACACACCATGGATTCTGCGCAGCATATGCTATGCTACCGGACAAGACTACTTCACCTTCTGTCTTCCGCATGTCACCGATGATGGCAGAAAGTAAGCTGCTCTAAGATCACCGAAAACGTCATCGATGAGAATGGTTAGCCGAGCGACGTACTCACTTTACCGGCTCCAACCCTGCCGAGGATTCCAACCAATTCGCCTTTCCGTACCGTCAAATTAATTCCCTCGAGCGTAGGCTGGATGCCATTTTTGGTCCACTGGAAATCACCACCCTTGATCGACAAAATTTCCTCGCCCATACAGGGCGGGAGATTCTCGATCCGTATCACGCCTTCCTTCTGAAGCTCGTCGGCGCGCAGAAAGTCGGAGAGACGTTTGACTGAGACTAGGGCCTCCATAGTGTCTGATACCACTTGGCTAAACTGAATACGGGGCAAGAGGTGAGTAACGGCAATTCGATCAATATTTTTGCGTACCATTGCGAGAGGGAGTGAAAGAAGCATGAAGAGGGAGATGGCAGGGAAAATCACATCGGCAGTAAGTGGCCTTTCCGAGAATACCGAAGCAGTTGCAAAGGAGCTGAATGCGACAATCACTTTCGCACAGTCAATGGAATGGAAAGTAGTGAGGGATCAAGCACATACGAGGAAGACCGCTCCAGAGGCCCATGTTCATCGCTGAGACAATACCAATCTTTCGGAGCATTTTGAGTTCCAAATCATTGCGAACGTGTAAGACACGACGAATGAACGCGTATTCCCACGCATAGAGCTTAATACTTTCGGGGGCGTAAGCACGCCTTGAGCACTGGCAGAACAAAACTCTCACCTCTTGATATTGGCAAGTAGCTCGCTCATCAACCCGGTACGTTTATCTCGGTTCTTCATCTGTTGCTCCTGCATTTTTTTGATAACTCGAGCGATGCACGTATTCAAGGGTATGGAGAAGAACATGATAGCCACACCAACAAACGCGGACCATCCAAGGAGGTTGTAAAGTGAAACAAACGCAAGGATAAGCTGAACACAAAACGCGCAAGTCAAGAGCCGGTTTGATTCGAAGTGGAGAGTCACGTACTTGGTATGGTCCCGAGATGGCCATGAGAGCCATTGAGCAAAAATCTTGCAACCTAGTCGCATCAACTGACATCAAGTTAACGATATCGCCAGTCGTACGACCGCGTTCGTCGCTGGAGAGAACGAGAGACTTCTTGTATATGGCGGTGACAAGCCCGGCACGGATGCGCATGCCAGTCTTGGCACAAATCTGGAAGTGCTGGAAAATATGAGCTTGAGTCACGAAACTGCGGTACGCGGAATATCCCACTACCTGGTGAAGGATTATGGTTTGGGCCATAGACGAGGCAAACATGAGGACAGCAACGGTGTAACCCAGGAAGGGAGTGGAACTGGCCATGATCTCGGTTTGCTTGTTGTCCCGGTATTCAGAGATGTAGGATAAGAGGGTACGCAAGAGAATGGGTTGGACGAAGGCTAAGCTGTCCTGGAGGAGCTTGAGCAGTCCAGCACCGAGATAGGGACCGCCGTAGGCAGCAAAGAGGGCAGTACATAATCCGGAGCTGGAGGGTTCAGATGATGCTTCACCAGAGTCTGATGGGGCTCACTGTTTCTCAATAGCACGCTGAAGGTCATCACCAAGATTTGCAGACTCGTCACGGGAGACGAGTGCTGGGAGGTCGTCTTCTGTAACTACGACCTGGGATCCTTTGTGCAAGAGAGGAGTCAGCCATCCAAATGACCATATGCTAAATATGTTGGCCGTGAGCGTTGGGTTTTCGGTGTTTGAATGAGGGATATCGTCGGGAGATGTGCATTCGAGTGCAAAGGAAAGCAAGCCAAGAAAGAGAATGGCACATTTCAAAGGAACGAGGGGCGTGACAGGAAACGCTTGGATATAAGATCGTGCCCAAATGGAAAGCGCGATGGCGTAGCAGGGCCAAAAGAGTAATATAATTGTGGAGGAAGACCGTGTTCGGAGATGGTTGAAACGGGTCAAACACAGGGAGAGGAGAAGCGCGAGCGGTTCAAGGGCGTGCGGCAGTTGAACGGCGGTGCTAATCCAGTCGGCGAGAACGAAGATGAGGACAACCAGACTGGTCAAGAATGCTATACCAAGGAGTGCCTAATAACATAGAGGTCGGTAGACGCAAGCAAGGAACGGAAGAGGCTCACAAGCTTTGCGTAGAGTCGCCAGCGGCTGTTGCGGGAGATGTCACGCTGGGGAGCATACAACAACAGGCAGGAGCGTGTGAGGGCGGCGATAACGAGGATGGCAAGAAGAGAGGTGAGAAGAAAGCCTTCTTCGGCACAGAGAGACAAGTCAAAGTCTCTGAGCTGGGAGGTCCAGTACCATCCATCGCTGTCGCGGCATTGCACGAGCGCCATTGCGAGCGACGACGACAAACGTTTTCGAGTTCGAGTTGGAATTTTATACGGTTCATATTAAACTATTACCTCATGAGTCCAGGTGTCAATCCGAAGAGAAGCGTGCCGTACTCGACGCGATTACATGTATGATGCAGCTTCTTGCTCGGATTACGGATCATTGATTTTGTCCGACGGCGACCCGTTCGCCACTGCATACCTTTTATGACAGCTTCCGAACTAGCCTAGCGCTCAGCGCTCATTTCCAACATGACTTTCTGACATGAGTTCTGATCCGGAGACGAAAAGGAATTTGATAAGCTATTCCACGCTTTTCCTCCGGGCCTGCTGATAGGTCATAGGCTATGCTTGACGGCTAGTAACCCCCGAATTCAAGGTGCATCCATTTCAACACAGGTGAGTATGAATGATACTAGCACTGGTTTGAATTTTCTCACCTCTCCGAATTATTGATAGCACACTGCCAAGTCAACTATAGGGACCGATTACACCACAACTGTCCGTTCCAGGAGTTTTAAATTCGGATTAGAATAGACTTGACCTATGATATGGCCCAATAACATTTGGAGGCCTACAAGCACCACCCAGGAAGTTGAAGGACCATTGACCGAGCTGCTCAACACTTCTTCCGCGGTGCCTCGGCCGCATTCACTCCGATCGGCTGCCCGCAGAATCCTTCGTAGTACCCGAAGCCTTCTTCTCGTCATTAGCAAACCGTCACTCATCATGAGACATGTTAGTGGAAACACCACGCTTGATCAGTTTCCAACGCAGAAACCTAGCCTTGCCAGAGTAAGTTGATCTATGAGGTGAGCTGACAGAAGACGTGGCCCAAATCACCAACATCTTATATGGGTCTGGGTAGACCACAAGTAGTGCGTATCCGGCGCGAATTAAGTAACATAGGAAGCATGACTTTAATCATCCTGATCGATAACGTTTCACACAAGATCATGTTAGCAACAGTTGATCAATGTGAAGCTTCAGATCATCATCAGATGCTCAGAATGTGAACAAAAACGATAGGTCCCCACAGTAACATAGTGTCTTTCACGCGGTAGGCGCATTCAGAAGTCAATGGTGCCATCATCATTGTCCCACAAATATCAATGAATCGCGTAACTCGGACCGAATTCCCGCTACAGCTAGGGGGTGTCTATGCGTATACGAGCTACCGTGACGATGGCTCAGCGATGGGAAGAGCGAGAGACGACCGAAGTAGACCAGTGATAAGATTGGTTCATCGAATGCCAGTGGGGCGGGTGAACTTGAAAACCGACCCGAAGCTGGACCCGAAGCTCAGAAGCTGTCAGGGCAAACCGAGCTGTGATGGGCGCCGAACAGCAGGCTGCCTAGACTATTGAGTGAGGTACTGCGGCAGCATCGGACGAGACTGGCAATAAAGTTGGCTCGGTTTGTTCGAGCTGAGGGGGTGCGAAAACGACGAGGGCCGAACCAACTACAGAAACGAAGAGAGACAAATTGTCAACGCACTATGTATGGGCGAAACGGAACAAGATGCGCTGGCCCATCTCCGCTTCGCTTCGCAGTTACTTACGGTTCCTTCCATACAGACAGGTACAGTACCCTCGTGCCTCAGCTTACGTAGGTCTGCAACCCACTGCATGGATCAGGATTTAGGGAATTTTATCTGCTATATATAATTGGTCAATGAATCAAACCGCATGGCACATGCCAAGCGCTACTAACGTTTGTGGAACACCGTCCGTACTGCAAGGGCAGTTGGGTGATCGTAACTGTAGGTGACCGTCTGCAATATGTAGCCTTCGCGACGGTTATTAGATTGTACTGAGCGGCCGACTTCCGCATGCCAACACCTTCCATGAATTTGGGGAAAAGCCCCAGAGGGCTTTTCAGCTCGAAGCACTGTGAGGGCGAGCGAGCTGCAAGGGTGGGATGGGCACCAAGCAGGTCAAAAAGCGAGACCGCCACCAGAGTCACGTACCGCGACAGCATAGTTAAATGCTAAACGTCGAGCAGATATTTTCATATGTAAACATGCTGAACCGGGCCCGACTGCCCTCCCGGAGAGCTCCCGCCGCACGGACGTGGATGAACGGAAGCGATGCTGACTAACCTACGCGTATGCACATGAACTACTACGACCTACGAGGACTCCAACCACTGCGCCAGGACTCCTGCCACTGCCTACGAGGAGCCTGAGTCTGCCAGCCAACCCAGCCCTCGCCGGACCTCCCCGGCACAACACTCTCGACACACAACATTTCCGAGGGAATTCACCGCGATAGACTTCGTCTCCATGACCTTTACCAGGTCCCCGCAGGTCTTCTCTGTCATGGCGTGCGCGTGACCGCCACCCTGGTTGTTCAGGCTCCCGGGGTTTCTTGCTGGCAGCTACATTGTTTGCGGCTTCTTCGCCCGAGCCCAGATCTGGTCCAGTTTCTTGCATATTCATACCCTGAGTCTGAATCGGCCAACTATTCGCCCTCCTCACCTGCTATTTCTACACATGGGGACAGCCTTTCATCAACCTCGCTGCCTGTTCGCTCCTCGAGTGGCTTGTCTGGCGGATTCTGCGACATGTTCGCTGGCTACTGGGCACCACGCACGCCACGGACGGGTTCGCGATGTCAGCGGTCTTTTCGTTGACATGCCGACTCGCTTCTGTGAGCTCCTGCCAGTGGGACGCGACTAGTTTGACCGTCTGCGGCACCATCGTTGTCGTCGTCTTGAATGCGCACACTAGCAGCGAGGCTTAGTGACAGTTGCCCGTTTACTCTTTGTCTTTGGCGCCCTGAACAAGGGATCTCTCGACGACTATCTCGCGCTTCCGACTTGCAGATTCGTATCACTTCCCACCGCCTGACATTTCGAGTTCCACCTCTCGCGTCCTTTGGTCGAATGTGGTTTGGAATTATTGGCTTCAAAGTTGATCATTCACTGAGATCAGGAACGCAGGGTATCTGAACCTACTAATACCATAGCCCACTACCTGCAGTGTGAACCCGTCTTATAATACAATTCATGACTGATATATCCGTATCTCTTATTCGCGGGTTAGCGCTCAGTTAATGCGCATTTGCAAGGATGCCTGACCGCCTGCCCTTGCGTTTGCTGCAACCTGGAGTTGGGTTTACAGGCTGAAAGTCAACTGAGCTCAAAACTACGGCTATTTCTTCAAATCCCATGATGGGAAGTCACCCACTAGTGACAGTTTGTACATCTTTCACTCGACAGAATTTGTTAAGTCTGGAACCATTTAACCCAGTACTTGCTGTCCCGGAGTCCAACTCATTGATGTGCCGAGGTGTTGCCCCGTTTCGGCTAGAAACTGCCATGTCAATGAATAATAATTCAAACTCAAACGCATCATTCTAGTTGAAACATACTTCACCGTCTGAAAAAAAAATCATGTGTAGCCAAGTGCGGCTACATGTCTCTCTGCCTTTTGAGGAACCGCCGCATGTCTGTTCTTTGAGTCGGCAGGATGATATATTCGCGACGCCGCGAATAGTTCCATATATAGTACACTCAGGCTCCTGATCACTGACAATGATCCTTCTGAAAACTCGCCTCTATGACATATTGTACCCATCACTATTGTCCATATGGGGAACGTGCACAGTAGCTCCCGCGAAGCTTTCGTTGTACATACCAGATGCCCTTATTTGCCGATGTGGCTCCGGAGATTTGTTTCATTTCAAGACATTGGAGCTGACAAGCAGTGACAGCTGGTGTCGCCGAAAATTCCAAAACGGTTTGAATCCATCAGGGTAGAGTCTTTGACAGCATGTTGATCCTCGCAACACTCTCTGTATCCAAGGCAACTCTGATAGGATGTCATCCGACGACATGCGCTTCCGAAAGCTTGGATGCGCATTACATTCCTACAAGGGAATTGTTCCTTGGCAAGCTTTATTGCTTTACAATCGAGCTAAATCTTTTCTTTGACCTGAGTCTTTGACTCACTTCATGGCGATGTTACGACGACGACTACAGGACACGCGAGGTTTCCATTGCGATATTCGCGATTCCCGTAGGGTATATAAATTTCAGAGGTATAGACGTACCGCAAGAGTTCTTCACTTGCCATTCATTCCTTGTGATCCACATTCCTGTCGTGCTGGTTCTCGACTAAAAATCATCGACATCCTTGCTTCATTTCATTTCAGCAATGCCCATGCATCCATCTAATATCGGGATCTGGGCTTCTCTCACCCTAGCCGCTGGTCTCGCCCATGCGCACGTGTGTGCATTTAGCAGGGGGATGTACGGTCTCAATGTGATTTCCCATTCCTCACACTGTAATTCCCCAGCTTACACTTTATTTGTATCTGTCCTTTGGCAGGGAACGAAGCTTTCAGTGGTCGATTACAACACTAACGCAGCTTGTACGCCGCTGTTCAACCTGCCGTACAATAAGTTCTGGATGCACCACGTCAATAATGTAAGGTTCGATCTCTTCCAAGTACAGCCTGATGTTGATCACGTCATGGTAGTTGGACGAGTTTCCACCTGATGATGGGGAATTTTTAAACATGTACGTTTTTCTTTTTCGTCCATCACTCGAATGCAATTCCTTATGTGTTCTTTTTTTCTCTTAATTCCCAAGCCCCTCTGGCAGAACCTTCACTGTGGAGCTAGCAGGGAATCGTGCTTGGACCTCACTCAACCACAATCCTAATTACGTCCCAACCGCGTGGGGAGACGGGTTGAATCATCCCGACGATTATAGTGTAACCAATTTGGGCGGGCTTAAACCGTCTACCAGCGGCTGTATCCCATCACCAAACAGTGAGTGTTTTCATGTCCGCCTGCACTGTCCCGTGGATATCTGATGGACTCGCTCGATCAGTGCATACCCAGAATCAATCCATGGCTGCGGGCACTGCTTTCGCTATATCGTATGAGGTTCGTTGTTGCTCCTTGTACTCTATTTTATGAGGATTTCACGCATATTTTACAGTCAGATATCACCAAAGTGAAACCTGAGAATCTCGTTGTCTTTACCGTGCGATACAAGTGAGCTCTCCTTGGCCTCGTCGTCCGTTTCTCTACCTTGCAAGGATGTGCTCACCAGCTGGCATGCAGTACCCCATGGAAACGTATTGCCACGTACGACGTCCCTTCAGGCATGCCCGCATGTCCCCCAGGGGGATGCCACTGTACCGTAAGAGCCAATTTTCTTCTATATGACCGCTGATGGATATCGCTCCGGCCGCTAACAGTACCTCTGGGTAAGCGGATGATTTCGATATGAATATTTTTCACCCACTAATCAAGCTTTTGGGCTACAGATTCCCAATGGCTGCGGTCAACCCAATATGTACATGTCCCCCCACAGATGCAACGTCATCGTGGATTCGACAACGCCCAGGGTGATCGGAGTTCCTCAGAAGCCCCGATGGTGTGAAGATGATCACACAAAATGTGTGCAGGGACCAAAGCAGATGCTGATCTGGAATCAAGCGGATTCGAACAACATCGAAGTCGAAGGGTACGATCTGAGCGGGAACCATAAGAGTCCAGCGTACAATGCGAAATGTGGTTTCAAGGACGGTACGTGTGTTGAATGTCGCTCTCTCATGTGGTAATGGCTTGCCTGACAAATGACATGTGATAATAGGTGCTCAGAATGACATCTTTGTGCAGTCAAACCCATCGACTGCGGGCACATATCGATCTGCGCACTCGAAACGCATGAAAATGCGTCGCGAGAAGAGTCGCGTTTTGTAAGCCGTGACATCTACTTGTCTCTGGTAGCCGTGGATCGAGTTGAATCTGTCCCTCTTGTCCTTGTACAAAAAAGATGTGGGTCAATCCGGTGGTAGCTATGGTCTATATACCCCCCGTTTGTGTTTCCATTTTCAGTACATTCGATCACGCTGCTAGCATGGTACTAGATCTTTGTTCCTTGACCTCGCTGGAGATCCAGCCCTCTGCGGGACTCCATTTCCTTTTATGGACATCGCGCGCGGTAGACACGCGCACCACTCGTTCCTCTTTCCTCCAGTCTCGTACCACGTCGACTGGAGGTAAGCTACTACGCTATTCATTACCTACATTCTTTACTCACCTGTACATAGTACAACATTCTCTCACAGACGCCGTGTCCCAAGAGATCTAACTTATACGTGGTTGGGGAATTACAATCGAAATGTTGATCTTTTCCAACACCACTTCGTAACAGAAGCGGGGGGGGGGCGAGCGCTTAGTGCACATCGCGATGAACCAACAGAGCTACCAACACTTGAATGAGTGGCAAACATCCAAGACGGCATCAATGTGCTCGAGGAACTGGAACTGGATTGGTGGGTGATTCGGATCACTTCGAGCTAGGACCGACCTCTACGGATCGACCGCCCATTATGTACATCATGAAAAGTCCTCCCCATTCATATCCGTCTTTTCTGCGTATCGATCTCGATCCTGTTCCTTCGGTTGCGCCGCCCGGTCTCGGTAGATTCTTGTATGTATGTACAGACTTCACACTATTACTAGTACCGGTCCCGAGTGAATGTTCCATTTGGATATGGATAATGGATGGCCTATTTCCTCATTGACCCAGCAAGCCGTTTCTCCTTTGCCTTCTTCGTCGGATCCGAAGACTGCGCTTCTACGATCGCGCTGACGACCCTATGGTTCTTTTTATTCACACGATTCCTGTTCACTCCGTGTCACAGATTTCAGGTTCTATGAATAGGGTCGCGATGTCCCCACATGGCCAAGCGCATGGAGAGCCCCCACGAGGAATCTATGGTACCTAAACGATGACGTCAATGCACGAATCACTTGGACACGAAATCGGAGTCTGTTGAAAGCTGAAGGCAGCGCGAAGGGTTCACGGCGCTCACAGTGATCCTCATGTACTATCCCTCCGAGGCCCGGACCAAGCGGGATGCTCACATTTTTCTGACCGGCAGGCAATCATGTTTTCTCGAACCGAAGCACCGGGTGGCTGCTTTCCATACATCTCGCGCTTCATCACGGCCCGTTCTTTATCCAAGTGTTCTGGAGTACGTAAATGTTTCAAGAATATCAATATCTAGTCTCTTTTGAATGATGGAGACATAACCAAAAGACTTTCTGCGGCGGGTGCGCCGGAGAGGAAGCATCATCAATAAAATCCCCGACTCCTTGTGGAGGAGGGTTCTCACAGCCAGAATCGTGCAGATTCCAAGCAAACGGACCCCGCGGGAATACTTTCCTAAATTTATATATTTACTTATATTTAAGCCGTCGTAAGTTATAAAAAGCATTTGATAAAATAAATGACGAACAGAAATTTTTTGGTACTTTAACATACATTGAATGAGGCTCTTAAAGGCTACTGTGGGGAAGCCGTATTTTTTCCACGAAGCTCTACATCATATGTGAAAAACAAGTGACCACAGTATCAGTAAATCCGTGGAGTCGGGGATTGGCGACGTTCGCGCGCCGCTACGATTGTGTTACCTTGAGCCCATGAAGAGACGTCAGTTACCATATACACAGGCTCGGACTCATCCTGGCTGAAGCATGCCTTATGTAACGTTGGCATGAATGAGGGCTACTAATATGCCAAGTACCTAGTTACAAAACATCGAGGGTGCGTACATTGTCGAGAAGATCAGCCAACGAGACGTTCTCCTGAAACTGTACGGTAATCAGACTATCCGCCGCGACACGCCTATAGTCCGCCGCACGTCGACCCGTCGCAGCGAGCGTGAGCAAGAGTGCACCAAATGGCTGTCTAAGGCGGGCAACGAGCCGTCGTGCGCGCATCTCCCTGTCCATGGGTGGCAGACGTACGGGGGCTGGAGGTGACAGAGATGCGTGTTCAGCAAGCGACGAAATATCATCAATGGCATCAAAGAACTCGTCATCGTCGTCGATCTCCTCGTCAGAGATTTCTTCATGGTCTGCGTTTGGTGAGAGTGGTGGTGTAACGTCGTCCTCTATGAATGCTCCAGTCTGCATCTTTTCGCGGTCCAGAATGGTATCCAACCAAGGGTAAACGAGATAGAGTGATTGCATCCGAGAGAGATCCTGTCTCGTCTTGATCTCTACCATCCCAAATGCGACGGTATCTGCGCGATAAACGCGGCCAGAACGAGTTCGATGACTTTGTGAAAGAGGTGGGAGTTCGAAAGCGATGCATGGAAGTTTCATTCGACTTGCTGCGAACCAGGGTGCAGGGAGCTCGTTGAGGCGGTCATATAATCTAATGGCTACGTCGAGGTCGAGTGAAGAAGTATATAGCCCAGCGATGATTGTTTCCATCTCCATTTCTTCGATGGGTGGCGGGAGGTGCGACGTTGCCAGTCCGTCGAATACGGTGACATGCGCGGGGAGGCAACTGTTGAAGCCACCGGACTCCCCAGTCCACGCAAGGATACTCACGTCACCAGATCCAGTGAGGACATGTGCCAATAAACGTCCTAGCGCAGCCTCCCCTTCACCGTATATTGCTGGTACACTGGTAACCGAGAAAATACCAAGCAATGAGTAGGCAGCATCTTCCATCAGCGTCGTTTGCCGGGTTGAAGCGAGACGCAATTTCTCCCGAATGCTGGTTAAACCTGGACGAAGCTCCATCAATTGCTTTGCCGATATCCCCGTAGCGTTCTCCATCTCCGTGACGATTTCCAGTGATTCTTTGTGGTTCGGCAACTCCAGACTTAGATAAGGTGTCCAATCCTCTGTGTAGAAGTGGATGGTTTTGGACGCGACGTATTCCTGGAGTGTCCAGGCACGAGTGTTCCAAACACTCTTCACCAGAGCGCCGAGCTGCGACGAAGAGCGAACACCACGGAGGAAAACGATCATCATAGCAGAGCCCTGGTACCACTTGAACATGGCAACCAGAGCTTCTTGGAGAATGAAGTGATCCGATTTGTTGATACAACACGTATCACTCCATGCCCAATTGAATCCCGCATCCCGAACGATCTTGCAGAACGTTTTCAACTTGTCATGAGTTGGAGATTTATCTAGCTCATACACCGCTATATGTATCACCTGCTGGAAAAGTGGCTCGTGCTGTTCCCACTTGTGCGATAGCATCACGTATCGGAAGTACTGCCGTACTTCGCGTTTGATCCGCACATAGTCGATGCGTGTCGTCATAGATGATAGAAATTCATTAAAGATTGGTGTGGCTTCAAATGCAGATGCTTGCTCAGCTCTATCGTGGAGGCGACCGGTGTCCGTATTGATGAGCACACGCGGCGAATGTCGGATAGTCCGTTGAACAATATTGCGAATCGTCGCCCGTGTGCTCGATGGGCTGATGTACTGGTCACCGTACTCTGTCGAATCATGTAAACACGTCATCTCCATCATCTCAACGAAGATATAACTCACGATGGACATCTAGATGAGGTGACTCTGCTATCTTCGAGAGCACTGTCTCGAACGCAACAACCGCATTGTTGTAGTCCCTTGCTTTATGTAAAGCTGCATGCTTCATCTCGTAGCCCCATGGCGACGACGGGACGAGGGTGATCACCTGGTAATGATGCGTCAACACGACTTGACCTGCATGACGCAAAAATAATGTACCTTATTTGCATCGTCTAGAGCCAGTTGCCATGACTCGGTTGCCAGAAATGCCTTGCGCCGCTTGATGAGAATACCTTTCGGAGAGCGAGGATTAAGAGATAACGCGGTCGTATAGTAGGAGATGCCATCGTCATATTGCTGGGTATCCACGGCCGCATCTCCAAGATGCTCCAGTTTCTTGAAGGAACGCTGACTGAAGTCTGATAAAAACGTCACGTAAGCGGAGACTGCAGATGAGCAACCTCTCTCACCGAGAGACCATTCCAGATGCTCATCATGCGGGTACGTCCCATCTCCCAATTCGCCCCCCGTTTTGTGGAAACACTCGACCGCGTCTTTGGTATGACCCGCCGTATACAAATCTTCACACAGGTGCCGTCGAATCTTGTAAAATTTCCATCCGGATATCTGTCAGCGACGGGTGAGCGATATTAATCATAGCTACTTATGAGTTGGGAAGCTTACTAGTGAAACCACAAAGAGCGTCCGACTCGTCTGATGTCGCATTTTGGCTTGCGCACGCTCAAAGGACTGAACCGCAGCCGTGAAGTCACTCTTGTCAATATGCGAGTTGTCAAGGAGAAGGTACATATATGCCTGTGGGGAGATATTAGCAGTGATATTCGCCTGTGTGGTGATGCGTCGTGCACGTGCCTGCACCATATAGCATGTTGAGTTAAGGTGCACCGTAGCGATGAGGTCATTCACGCGCGATATCGCATCGCGGTGCTCTCCGGCCATAAACACAATGACAGCCTAAGAGACATGAGCGGCTGAGGGGAGCGCAAATTGCAAATAGATACCTTGATAAGACGGATAAAGTTACCGTGAGCTGAATGGAAGCGCTCGAATGCGATGTCGCACGCCTGATAGCCCTTGTCTCTTTCCCCCATCCCAATGTGCGCTATACTCTTTGCGATGTAGGCAACAACGGACGGCTGGTATTTGATGGCCTTTGTGTAAATTGGCATCAGCGTCAGTGTATGCAAGAGAGACACAATCACCATTTCGGCGTCGACGAGCGCAGCATCCCACTGCTGCAAACGAGCTCTCACGAGAGCTCGACTAGCGAGTACTTGATGGGTTGGGTCCTGAGACTTTGTGATGGCTGTGGTCAATAACGAATCCGTGTTTGCGAGCTGTTCCTGCTTCCACGACTCGAATGTAGCATTGTCGATCTGGATGTCGGGTTCCTGGAAAGTGTGGCGTAGGGATGATAATGGGGTTGAATTCCAGTGCAATAAAGCTCGTTCAGATGCGCTATACACCAAAGAAACACGACACTCACGATGATACTAGATAGACTGTTGATAGTGATTTTCCCGTCTTCTCCGCCAATTGCCAGAAACCGGTCGTCCGGAGAGTGTGCGATTGAACGTATCCCCTGAGAGTGTTGGATGAGAGGGAGCTGTGTGTGGGTCGACGTGTCCCAGAACGTGACGGTACTTTGTGTAGAGTAGGCGATGAATTCTCCATATTGCGATAGGGTAATGAGCGAGAAGTGGTTGGCATCGGAAACTGGCCATACCGAGACTAGTGATCCGGTAGATGCGTCGAACTCCTGGATTTTATTGTCGGTTAGGACAAAGAGGTGGTTTCTGAACCAGAGCAGACTATTGACGGATCGCGTGGATAGTTCTACCGGAATCTTCACGAGCAAGCGGCCATGTTTGCTGTCCCAGACTTGGACGGTGTGATTAGCGGCTGTCGCGATTTGATCACCTTGTGGGGAATATTTCGCCGTTCTCAGCCACCGATCATCGTGGAAGAACTCGAGTACTTGTTTGCAAAGTGCGACGTCCCAGACAGCGACTGTGCCGGTGAAAGATCCAGCTACGAGTCGAGTCGAGTCGGGAGAGAAGTCGACCGCGGTGACGTCGTGAACCTCCACCACAAAAACTTCTTCGTATGTCGTTGCGTCCCATACAAAAACTTTGTGGCACCCGTTCCCCGCGATCCATCTGCCATCCTTGGACAGAGTGAGACAGTTGACCCCCCACCCTGACAGTTTTGCCATTTGTTTGCCATCTTTCACTCTCCACACTTGAACTTGACTATTATATCCACCGCTCATGAAGAGGTATTCGACATTCGCTGTAAATGCCACTGCCATTACGTTGCAGCCGCGGACGGAGTCGATATCGATGGGCGGGGAGCACTCTAGATCTTGCCCAACCATCAGCATTAACACGGCCCCAACTCGTCAGTACGCACCGGTCATTCTCGTTGTCATCGTCCACACAATGTCGCAAAGCAATGTTGAGAGTCAGCAGAGAGCTGTGGTCCGTACAGGTTACGATATCACGTTGCACTTCATTATTAGTAGAAGTCCCACGCGCGAGGCCCTATCATTGTTCACCTGGGCTGATGCATTCCTCACCATCTCCTTTTGTTCAACATCTGAGTCCTGTATCATACCCAATTCCCACATCAGAGATCTTCGGTCTCAACGCACAAGGCATTACCGCGTCCCAAACCGGCTTCATCTGAATCATTGGCAGTCAAGCCAACACACGACAGGTACGTTTGTCGGCGCGCACGCCTGACCGCCCTCTGACTAGCACTGAAGCGCGCCTGGTTCCCTGTAGTCTCGTCGTCGATCCGATCAAGTCGCCCGCTCGGGCTCTCGGTCGCCGGTGCGACAGGTCACAGGGACAGGTAAAACGGCGCCCATGCTGTCACGGGGTACCACTTTGCCTGATGGTGTCTCTGAGGGCCACTTGGCACGTCTACCCACATGCTCATGTTATCCGGGCTTCTTTTGAGGCCACTGGAGAACAGAAGTGTACAGAAGCGAGGTCGCAGAACTGATGGCACCCACCAAATCCGAGAACCCACCGAGTGGCTAAGTATGGCAAGGCAGTGTTGCACGTCACCGCCGGCTTCAGTCCCAATACTGTCCAAGGCACGAAACAGCTTCGGTTGAACCCCGCCAGGCACGAAGCCTTCCTCGAGGAAAAATCATCACCGATGATGTCATTCATGTCGAGGCGAACACAGGAGCTGTCAGTGTGAGGTCTTTTATATATCTGTCAGTATCGCAGCCTCAACGTAGTGCCCAGTCCCAAGGAAGATTGATTAACGTAATGATTCTGCAATTGAGGGGGCCAAGCTACGGGAGGATATTTGCCGCATAGCCAGGCTTGATATACTAGTAGGTGACCTCCAAGTCCGTTCTTTTCCACGGTTTGGCTGTCCCTCCTTCCCTGAGTTACGCTATTTCCTGCGAAACAACCAAACCTGATAGAGGATGAAAGATACTTGATGGTGTTACTACTGGCATTTCGCTTGATACTGGGGGTAGAAAGACAGTCTAGTATTTTTGGAGCTGCGCTGTGACCAACGATCAGGTGGAATTGTCTCCCAACCAACTGCCAGCTCCCGCAATGATAACACACAGCTAGCCAAAAAAAACAATGAAGTGCACTCTCCGCTCATACTGCAATGAGAGCGGGCCAGGGCAGTGCATTTCAGGGGATTACTGCTATAATTGACGATGGCGGTGTAACTTTAAGTTGGCATCGCCTCAAAATTGGCTGTCATTTGTCATACTTAGACTTCCATTGGAAGGCCACCCCTCCAAGTCAAGTCGGATGCGGTAGTTCCAGCTCTTTGTTGAAATCCACATAAAAGCGGGACGAGCCTCTCTACGGACTGTCACATCAATATACTCCCTGCACTACATTCTTGGCCCACCGACTTTCCAGACTCCGAATCTTTACTACTCGGCCCTGGGCGATGTTCATCCCACTCATTACTAGTCGTCTCAAGTCCCGGCGTTTGGAACGCCGTAAAGGGGGTGGTGGAGGCGGAAAAAGTAGTGGTGGGGGCTCCAGTAGTACAGGAAAATCAAGTGGTTCCTCAAGTGGTTCCTCAACGTCGTCCAAGGGCGGGAGTGGTAGCACCTCATCGAGTGGCAAAACGTCCAGTGGGTCGAGTTCCGGGAAGACGACTACTGTTCCCTTGACCACATCCACCGCAAGCGGGAAGTCTTCTGCCATTGCTTATGGATCGGGTGGTGGAAAGACGGTTGTAATTCCCGCAGGCCAGCTATTTGCGGGCAGGTCTGCTGGTGGAGGAATGAGAAGTCAAATTTACGGGACGAGGTGGGTCTGATCCATTGGATACAATGCGTGATCGTGGGCTGATGACTCCATCTTCAGGACATATGGAAGTGGTTACCCAGGCATATCAGGACGCGGTGTTGTGGGTCGGGGGTTTCCCTTTTATTTTTGGCCCATTGTCTGGTCTGGGATTGGTGTATCAAGCGGGAGCTACTTGGTGGATTCAGAGGTATGTGACCTTTATCGTTCTCAAGTTGACATCTGTCCCATACTCGTCTCAATTTTAGTATGGCAATTCGTACAACACGAGCCGCGTCGGTGGGCCAATGGCCGAAGCGACATTCGTCTCCAACAGTACCAACACGACCTTCCACTTGCTGTCTGATAACAGCACTGTTTCATCGCTCATCTCCTCGATAGATGCCAACTGTTCTTCTTCCCTCTCATCCTCGAGTTCAACATCACCCCAAGTATACAATGGTTCAGCACCAGGGGCACCCCAACCCGAACAAGCAATACAATACTATCGCGCGAGTAGCATCGTCCTCACACTTGATGGTTACAACAACTCGGCCACGCTCAGTAGCGATCCCAATGCCACGGATTCACCGCTCCCGTCAGGTATCGACATGACGCTGTTGAATTGTTTGAACCAGACGATCGGACTCTCCGCGCCACTTGTCAGCGGCGCTGGTCTGCGCTGGTCGACTGGCGCACCTAGTACATCGCTCTTGGGCTTGTTATGGTTGGTATGGTGGATACTTTCTCTTCGATGATGATAGTGTTTCCCCCTTGTTCTATTCTACTTTCGAGAGAGAAGGATACCATGTGTGTCTTTATTTTGCTATTTATTTGTTTCGACTCGTAGAACATTTACTACTATACAGCTCCTTTCGTAGTGTAGCAGACATACTGTAGTCTCTGTATCGAATGGCGACCCTTGGCTAGGATCCGGGGGGTATTAAGTTATCAATTGGGCGAGCGTCGTGTTCGATGCATTCGGCATCAGGTATGTGTGAAGGTATTCTTCGAATTGCGCATCCGTCCTGAGGGAAAGGGTGGATTGAGTTGCTCGAATATGGATTTCGTTTGGATGCGTCGGCTTACGTGATAAGTTGAGGGTTGAGAAAGAAAACAGCGTCCCTTCGTCATCACAATCGCCTACGAACCACACATTCGAATTTCGAAGTTTAGCAGACGAATCAGGAAAGAGGCTATACGAATTCCGACATACCGTTGATGAACGGTACGTCTGCAACAGATTCCCGCTGAACCAAATCTTGTGCCAGTGGGTCTGCCGTCAAGAACACCCCATCCACACGAGGCAACCACGCCAAGACGAGTGACTTTTGAAATCATGCATGGATACAACGGATGGAATCAGTGACTCTCGCAACACGTTCGAGTCTCCCCTCTGCTAGAGACACGTACCTGATACGCAAATATTCCGGATGACTGATTCACTGCGGTTAGCAAGGTTTCGTACGGTACCTCGCGCAAACACTGCAACGTGTCTGACGCGCCAGAGCATCCCGTCTCCGCAACGAGGGGATCATAGTATGGTTGTCCATGGGTGATGTCGCCCACGGGAATGGGAGAACCACTTTCCATGAACGCAGCTCGGAACAGACCGTTGGGGTTTCCTCCGTTGGTCACCAGGTGCAAAGCGACGGAAATAGCACCTGCACTTTCGCCCCATCTGGATGTTAGGGCAGCATCGCTGTCAACATAGCAGGCAAAGCACGCTACGAGAGGATGTCTTTACATGGTGACTTTGATAGGATCTCCCCCGAACGCGCTGACGTATTTTTGTACCCATTGGAGAGCGAAGCGTTCTAATTCAGAGACAGATTAGCAGACGTGCAGCGAAGTGTGGAGAGGAACACACGGTCTTGGAGACCCAGATTTCCAACGCCAGCATCCTTGACTTCTTGGCTCGCCAGGAATCCAAACGCTGCACACAAGACCATAGGTAAGTACAGTCGGGAAATCTTGATCCATTTCCACTCGTGCACGCTCACCGTTCAGGCTTCGAACCGCAATTTCTCATGGTCGGACACTCATTTTCACAATCTCCAATAATACAACAGTGCTCACCAATAATTCATACTGGCATATACAACAAGGACACCGAAGGAGATTGCTTTCTCCACGATGACGCTGCCGTCGTAACTGCCGTCGTATGGTCGTGTATCAAGATAACAGTATACATTATCCGAAATGCCACGACGTACATGTTCGTATTGCCGATCCCGAACGCACCTCCAAGGATCCATTATTCAGGAAATCGTTTTTGTGCGGCGCCGATTATGAACGGTGAGTACAGGCTACTCACCACCACCACCGGTAACTTAGAGGTAGGTGTCGCGCTGGTGGAGGTGACCACGTTTAACGTCAGACCTATGTCGCCAATCTTGCTTCAGCCTTGCACTTGTGGTGGATGCAGCAAGCTCTGATACGCACAGTCCTCTGCAGAAGGGATAACGACGTTGAAGATTGAGTTGATCAAATAGTTGATTGCCTCAGCAGGGAGACCAGACGGCAAGGGGAGTGCGACTGCTTATTGAGGGCATGTAGGTCCATGTGCTGTTGCGGAGAAGCTAGTGTTGTATGGTGGCAACGTCTGGGGCAGCTGGAAGCGCAGGTTTCCCGTCCTGTTTCAAAGGAGGAAGATCAGATGAATAAACGGTAAGAGGTATTGGGGAGTCGGTTTGGATAAATCAGCGTACGCAGGTTGTGCGAATGGAATGCCCAAGAACTGGTTGGTAGATCCCGAGGTGACACCTGTCACAGTCGCACCATCGAGGGCGACCGTCGGCGCTGCACGCGCCTGCACAGGGCCAGCCATTACACGGCCAAGGATGGTCGAGAGGACCAAAAACGACACGCTCCTCTGTAACATGATTGGTAACAAGGACCTACGAATGGAGAGCCAGCAAAGTTACTGTGGTTGACCGGAGCGTCCGCAGCGCCAAGTATTTATGCCATGATCTGGCCCAGCTTATGAGATCGAATGGTATATCGTATATTTTCGTGCGGTTTTGTTGGGTAGTCGAGCCATATAAATCGGGATGGTCGTGATGCAAGGTACTGTGTGAAAGGATTCGTGCATTCACCATCGGCGATGCTCAGATGACATTGTGACAACGAGGCAAGGAAAACACGCGGAAAGGACATCGACGACGGGAGACGGCTTTATTTCTGGAGCCTATTACCGGATTACCAGGACGTCACACAAAAGATTGTCAGGTGGTAGAAAGCATCATGTGTGCATTTGATCGCCTGGGATCCTTGTTCCAAATCCGTGTTGGGACTACGAGGGTGCGGGGTAATGCCCGACCTATGGGAACATAAATTGGGGTCGAAATAGGACGAAAGTGTGAATCAATGAACTCAACGTGGGTGTATAACCAGGTTGGCGGCGCTGGCAGGTTTTGCATCCGTTTGATGGATACTTGATCGCGCAGTCGCCGGCGATGGTGTCCACCATTCCGGCACCGAATCGGAGATTGGGGTGGACTGACTGACTGACACTGTCCCAGGAGTCATGCGATAGTGCATGAGGTCGTGTGTCAAATTTTCAACAGAGTCTGGGCACTGACACTGAGGTCGTACAATAGGACGGTTGAGGACTTTCTAGGTTTAGTTGGGTGCCAGTGTTCCGAACTTCTTCATCAGATGGCAATTGAGGCAACCCCAGATCATGTGACAAATTATATATATATGAAACACTTCGGTCCAATGCTTGTCTCAACTCCCTGCGTAATCTACATATACTTTCAGAGCCTAGTCGTATCACGGAGTTTGGATTTGATGTACAGGTGTTATGTAGGATCAGCAACAAAACTTATAACCAACTTGTCAAAAATCTGTTCAGGATACCATAATAACATCGAACGACCATGTTGCCCTTGACTCCAACCTCAGGCAACATATGGTCGCACACGCAAAGGCAATTTGCATCCCACCTCACCTGCAATCGTGGGTCGTGGAAGCAAACCTCTCCCGATTTCGATCTTGGAACCGATACCATCACGCAACTCAAAGACATAGTTCTTGACAAGAACCGTCAACACCGCCTACCAAAGAGAACGCTGTCAGAAGAG
>JBBPRA010000351.1:0-27922 GCA_038092775.1 Boletus rubescentipes | reverse complement strand
GAGGTGATCTTTTGAGTGAGGAGGTACTCGAGGTTGGATCGTTTGTTGCGTTTCGCCTCCCCTTCGGTGATGCGGGTGGCGATGCGAGGGTGCTCGGCGAGCTCTTTCCAGTGCTTCTTGAAGTAAGTATAATACCGTTTGACGGCCTTTGGATCCTTGTCTTGGATTTCGGAAGCGAGCAGGTCATAGTCGTCCGTCCTAAACAGAGGACAAGGGTCAACTACAGGCCAAACGATAAAACATACAAGAGCGCAAACGTACCATCCGTAATTCTCCAGCGCACGAACAAACTGTTGGAAGTCTCTTCGACTCCAGTCGTGGAAGCCCGCCTCCGTGTACTGCTCCTTCAGCGTCTGCTCTTCTTCCGTAAGCGGTTCAGCTGTAAAGTGAACAGTGCATGTCAGCGTAGCCAGGGGATTGCGGATTATGTATTTACCCGAGTCAATGAACTCCTGGGCCGCAGTCCGCTCCGCCTCAAGTTTCTCTGGCGTGTCTTCTGGCCCTTGAGGGTCCCGCGCTGTCGCGGGAATGCCATTCAAACGCTAAAAGGGCGTTCAGTCGATTCCAACAACAGACGACACGTGACAAACATACTTTGAACACCGCCAATTCTCTCTCCTGAAGCTGAGCTAGAGCTGGGTCAAAGAATTGGAAGTCTTGACTGCGAAGCGAGTCACACTATCATCAGTATGGAATAGCCCACGACGACAACCCGAGTGAACCTACATCTGTATTTGTTTCGGCGCTCGTGGCAACTTGGGCCCCTTCTCAGTCTTCGATGGCCCAGCGCGTAGCGTATCCTTGAAATAAGTATCGACCGAATAGTTCAGCTTCCTCTCTCGCTTCGATAACGACAGCTTATTCAAGTTGAGCGTCTTGCGTCCACCCCGGAAGTCCTCGCCCTCCCATTGCTGCAACGAACTATCGGTCTTGAAGTTACTGAGGTCTTCAAGGTTGAGGCCTTCGTATTTGCTATTGAGCTCCGCGGTACGCTCTTCGCCGCGCTGGATGATGGCTTCAATGTCACCGTTGATGAGCATGCTGGCGACAAAGATCTAAGTGACATCACCGAGAGATGCGGAATAGATGCTCACTCGTCGTCGGAAGAGTTGATAATCTTCTCCGCGCCGTTCGTTATCATCTCCAGAAGTTCGTCCTTGTTCGCCGCTGAATTCCGAGATACATGAAATCAACATGGCCATCCGAGATAGCGTTACTTGCCTTTCGCTTGTTGTTGTCTACCTTGCTGAATGACGAGCTGATCAAGACGGAGCTTTTGCGCAGCGCGCTCGAGCATGCGCTCCTCGACACTGTCCTCCGTAATGAAGCGGAACACGTACACTTGCTTCGTCTGTCCGATTCGGTGAGCACGGTCCATCGCCTGCAAGTCAGCTTGGGGATTCCTGGGCGGGTGGTAAGCACATTCCACGCTCGTTGAGCCGCAACGAGAGATCTCACCAATCACTGTCGTACAGAATGACAATGTCCGCGGTGGTCAAGTTGATGCCAAGACCTCCAGCGCGAGTAGTCAGCAAGAAGATGAATTTTTCACTGTCAGGTTTGTTATACTCGTCGATTGCAACGATCCGGTCGTCGTGCGCCGTGCTACCGTCAATGCGGCAGTATCCTTAAATAGAAATCCATGTAAAAACTTCTGTGACTGATCAGCGGCGCTTAAGGACATACTGAATGCACGGAAGAGGCAGTAGTCTTCTAGAATGTCCAGAACACGGCTCATTTGACTGAAAATCAACACCCTCGATCCTTTGGCCTTCATGGACTGCAGTAATTTGTCCAATATGATCATCTTTCCCGAGTTCTCTATGATATGTTCGTCCGTGGTGTACGGCGGACCTGGCTCCTGATCACGCCGAGACGGGTTGGAATATGTTCGCGGTAGAGCAAGTAAGGACTTACTGCACCATCAAACAAATACGGATGACATGTTACTTTCCGGAGCTAGCATTATGTTGGATAGGGCACCTGAGATCGGCCGCGAAACATACCTGCATAACCATGTTCATGAGCCGCGTTTTCCCCTCTTTCTTGCCCGTTAATCCTTTGGGGTGAAAGGTTAGACCGAAACACTTCAAGTAGACGGCAGGAAATCGAACCATTGACAGCATCTATATCCTTTTCCAAGACAGAGCGATACCACTTCCGTTGCATCTCAGTAAGGCCAACATATATATTAATCTCCTTCTCTTAATCCAGAGTCAATAGCCAGAAGGTTTGACGCAATGAATTCGCGGCTTACTTGGAAGAAGATTCTTCTCCACGTCGGACTTGACACGGCGCAGGAGGAAGGGGCGCAATATTTTGTGCAGTGCTTCCACGACTTTCTTGCTCTTCTCCTCCTCGCCATCAGCGCCGGCATCGCCCTTGTGGAGAAACGCATCGAGGTCGGCATAGTCGGAAAATATTTCGGGACAAATGAAATTGAGGAGAGCGAACAGCTCTTTCAAATTGTTCTGGAGTGGGGTACCCGTAATCAATAGGCGACCGCGCGACACGAAGGCGCGGACGATCTGGGCAAGGATAGAATCGACGTTCTTGATACGGTGGGCTTCGTCGATTACAATGTACTCGAAAGAGAATTTCTTCAGTGCCGACTTCTCTATGAGACAGATCTCGTACGAAGTGACACAGACGTCGAAATCTTGCGGGATAAGTCGATTGGTGATAAGTTCGCCACGTTCTTCTTTACTACCAGTAAGAACCACGATATTGACGTCCGGCGTCCATCGTTCGAACTCTCGCGCCCAGTTCTGGAGTGTTGACTTGGGTACGACAATCAGATGAGGGCCATTGACAGCGCGGTAATGCCGAAGATAAGAAAGGAATGAGATGGTTTGCAGCGTTTTACCGAGACCCTACAAGCCTTATGGTTGGGCAATTAGACGATGCGTGCAAGTGGAATACATACCATTTCATCAGCGAGAATACCATTCAGCCCATTGTGATGCAACGACACCATCCAATTCAGGCCCTGAAGTTGGTACCCTCTCATGGTGCCGTTAATAACTATCCGAACGTCAGCAGACTTCATGATGCATAAGAATGAACCAACAGTTTGGCGACTCTTCAAAAACGTAAGGCTGATCATCCCCTTCAGCGGCGAGTTCTCCATCCTTGAGCATTTCTTCATCCTCTTCTTTCTCCGACTTCCTATGGCGAGCACTTTGATCTCTGGACGAGGATGAGCGTGTGATCAGGACAACGAGTAGATGTACCTACACGGGCTTCTTTCGACTTCTCCCGCGCTGTTTCGGTTGTGCATCCAGGAGAGCAGCGTATTGAGGATCGCGCGCTTTCTACAAATGCACGCGGATGAGCGGTATTGCGCACAAATGAACATGACCCACTTTGATATCGACGAAATACTTGAAGAGGTCCGTCTGACCCAACAAATAAGAGTAACGCTTTACAGCATCGGCAATCTGACCACTATAAGAATACGATACACGAAATTAAATTGTGGCGAGGAATATACCTTTGCCTTGTCCATCTCCTGCCTCTTTGCATGGAGCTGACTTTCATCCGCCATTCGTTTTTGCTTTTTCTTCTGCCTCTCGGCGGACTGTTTCATTTTTGCCGATTTTGACCGGGATGAACTACTTGCGACAGGCTCCTAAAGAGCACGACGTGAATCCGGAGGTTCGTAGACAATGAGTATGCGGACCTGATCCTCTTGGTCGCTCTGGAGCTCGTCCTCTTCCATGCTCGCGCCGCCGTCGATGTACTCGCTCTCGCCATCGTCTACGCCCTCGCTTTGCTATCAAGTCCGACCCCCATGCGGTGAATATGTGGTCACCTGGAAGGCGACACGTTACTTGCCTGTCTTGAGACGATGTTGCTTGGAATAACGTCGCTCAACACGTCTTCGTCCATGGTTGATATGTCCTAAATAGTACTGTCAGGGAGGCGAAGGAAGGTAAATCAAGAAATGCACCATCAAAGTCATGTCGTGCGTCGCGGTCGCTGTTTGTGACATCATAACCGTGACAGGCGCGAGATGCTGTCACGTCGCTCTTTGCATCTCCCATATTAATTAGGCAGCCCCTTAGGTAGGAAGACAGTCGTTCCTAGTACAAGCAGGAACGCCAGTCCTTTCGCCTATGTACTTATGCCAGTGTGCATATGGGAGACCCAAGATTATCAGCACGTAGAAGCCCTATCTGATGCGGCTTCACTAGCCCATCCTCAAGTTTCCTGCTTCAAAACTAAATTCAGCGCTCATACCATCGACCGTATCTGAATCCTCGTCAGTACTACGCAGGCCACGGCAGGACATATGGATCACGCTGAGTTGCTCGCAACTCAAAGAGCACGAGGTACAATCTACGGAGCACAATGACGAGTCTCCCCTTGGGGTTCAAATATTATAAGACCATCTCAGAGGCCCGGTTAATACTCTTGTTGAGCGATTGGGGCAGAAATTGGGGCAGAAATTCCTAGTATAGCGTCAGGAACATATGTACATGTGGTCTGGGCAGCTGAGCTGAGACAGCGGAGCCTTGTCAGCGTTCCGAATCCGAACTGGCCGGTACGACCGCTGTCAGCGTGCCTGTTGACAGCTACATTATGCGCCTGTTTCAATCCTCCTTATTGTCCTCAATCGATGCACTCTCGGTGAGTAGTCAGACTTCGAGGTCGAGAATTCCTAGAATTTGAACGTCAACGTTTCAACTCCGTTAGTAATGGCGCAGCCTGTGGGATTGGCATGCCAAGGACTCAGTAACCTGATCTGACACCTCAGGCCAAGCTGCCACTCGTATGCATCGTATTCGGGAGCCTTGTCGGAGGAAAAGCCTTCAAAGCGTGACTCGGATTCGCATGTTGCACTTAATCCCTTCCGCTCGGTTGTCTCAGAGCCACAAGCTGCCAGTGGCACAGCCAAGCCTTGCGTGTCAAAGTGTGTCACGTTACGATAAGGAACAACGACATAGTAAACATTCCGAGTTTTCACCATAAGACGCTGGTATTTCCTCTCTCGTTCATCGTCTCCACCCTCCCCTCTGTCCGTTCATTCACGCCGGGCGTCCATCTCCTTTCCATCCACACGGGCACCGATATGACATCTCGCATCGATACAACATTCGGTGCCCTCCTGCTCGGCGGGTTCTGTGCTGCAACGTGAGTATCTGCTCCAACTTCTCGCTGTGTTGATTTTTTTATGACCACCATTGCTCCAACTCTAGCCTGTCAGGGGTGGTTGTCGTGCAGACATTCCTCTACATGAAGCTTTTCCCTCGAGATTCTGCGAGGGTCAAAGCCATAGTAAGTCCCCCTGGATGGTCCCGCCCGATGCCCTGAACTCACATCGCGTTAGGTTGGAGCAGTGTGGTAGGTTCCCGGCATTGCGCACTCGCTATGTCGGCCAGCGTTCAAGCTCCCTCTTCTAGGACGCTCGATACGACGCACAGCCTACTGGTCTATACATCGATCTGGATCTGCCTCATTTCGAATTACGGCAATGAGACGAAGATAGACACGATCACAATGTACGTTTGCAACTTTGGCGCTCTACTTTCTCATAGCCAATATTTTCTAGCCCACTAGCAGTATGTACATTCCCGTTTTCTTGTTTGCCCGTTTAATCCTCATCTTTTAGTTGACGGTCTTAACTACCGTAAGTATGATATTCTATTCTTTTGCACAATGACCTAACTCAATCAAGGCAATCCTGACGTTCATCGTCCACTGGTAAGCCATCAAGTTTCCCCGGATGCTGCTTTGTTAGTTTGCTCACACCGTCACACAGTTTTTTCTCACATCGCATCCACAAACGTGAGTGGCACGTGATCGAGCGGAACAAGAGGTCTAACGCTTCCTAGTGAGCCGCCAGCAATGGCGATTCACGGCGTTAATTGTAAGGACCTGTTTCACCTTGGGACCTGGGACCCTGGCTGATCCAAAGTAATCAAAGTTGGTACTGGCGTTCTTCCGTCTGTGTAAGTACCTGTGATTCCTTTCCATCAATATATCATTGATCTAGATGAAACAGGTTGCGCGACAGGTAAAGGGGATTGAATTATGCTTCGTTAAATGTTCATTTCATTCACTCAATCCCAACTTTCAGTAACGACAATTGAAATGTAAGACATAATCTCGCCTGGTGAACCAGAGCCAGGTTGAATACGATTTTCTAGGATTCACATGCAAACCTTTACGGCATTCAAGGCAAAATTTCGAGTGGGTGTGGCTTGCATGCATCGAATGATATATGTCTTACAATTTGTTCTCGAAACAGTGGGTTTTCACCCTCGGCCTAGCGATGTCGTGCCTTGTAGATATTCTGGTTACGGGATTCTTGACTCATTCACTGCAAAGCCTTCAGAGCGACAAGAGGTCTTCGACGAGGTAATTACTTAATATCTCTTGAGAATTTAACTGCTGATGCCACAACGCGCCGTAGCTTGGATCGCGTCATTGGCGCGGTGGTCTTGTATACCTTTGAGACCAATTTGTTGACAAGGTGAGTTATTTTATGTCGTCGTCTTCCTTGCTCACTGTTCTCCCAAGCGCCGCGACAATTGTGTCTATGATCTGTGTAAGTACCAACTCGGGCGATCTTCTGAGAGATCTGACCTCCGTTCAAGTGGCTCGCAATGCCTAACAATTTAGTTTTCATGGGACTTCATTTCTTTATCAGCAAGTGTACGGGGATAATGTTGTTATCTCAATTTGTGTTTCGCTGATAACATCCATCTCTACAGTGTATGCAAACTCGTTGCTTGCCACGTGAGTTTCGAGTCGGTTTGTCATGTCATGGCGTGCTACTGATGGCCACCAGGCTGAACACGCGCAAACAACTTCAACACCAACGACAGCGTGGCGCCTCTGCAGACCTTCCTGCAGGGTTCCCGCGATTCTCTAGTATACCACGGAGAACGACGGGTAGGTTCTCGGTGAGTCGATCCGATTTTTTTGCCCTGCAAAATCCGACCGTTTATTTAGACGCGGAATGAACACCCTACACCTACCAAGGTATGTCGTCGGATCAGGCACTTTTGTCTCTGATGCTTATCCACCGACTTGTGAACCAGCTTGAAATCACTGTCGAAAAAACGGTCGAGTTTGGGGCCGATGAGCCCTCGCCATTAGAAAATCACAAGCGCGTGTCAATCATTGAACCTCAGCTCGAATGATCCGTATGCTTGACTCCATCTCTTCGCATCATCTGCCACCCCATCCATGTAGTTGTCTCTATATCATACGCATATCAGATGGGACATGTATTCACATCAGTCCTTCGTGATCTCTTGCCCCCCCGTCCCAGTTTTTGATCTCTGAACTATTACTGTACGCCTTGTTATATTCGTTTTTTTTTTTACATTATTCTTGGTTATATTTTACATGACGATTGTCCGGTACTCCTTTTTTCTTGTCCCTCATGTGGTCCGGTGCCTTATGTTAAAGTGGCATGGCTTGCGCAGGGCAGAAGGGGATTAACTGTCGATGAACTGAATGGCAACGTTTTTTTTGACGTGTCTACAGTTAGGCAGATCGAAAATACAATCCTATCATATACATAGGCGGGGAGAGCACAGGTTTGGCATTTTCTCAAACATGTCAGTTTCTGTCACGGGCGTGGGAGCCCAACTCAAGCGGATCATGTTTCCTGAACCTCCAATCAGCAAGCCTGCAGTCACTCCTGTAATTGGAGCGCCACCGTATACTGTACGCTCGACACCGATCCACTTGGCAACACTTCCTGTGCATCGACTCGGACTCTGCGAAAGGGTGCCTGTCAGCTTCTGTCAGCCTAAGTCTTGTCAGGTTCTCGCGTTGACGCCACGCAATGAATGACTCATGATTCGCGAGTCCTTCCGTAACTCCCCTTAGGGAAGCGAGCCATGCCCGGGCCTCGCGGGTGACGAGGCTGACAGGTGGGGAATGGACGTCCGAATTTTTACTGTCGCGGCGCTCGCAAGCAGAAGACGCGTCTGAAACTCTCCAAAATACTTTGCCGTTGGGTGAGCAGATGGATAGTCTACCTCAGAGTCTCTCAGTTCGTCTTTGGAGATATAATTGACGCTTATTATGATTGCTGTTTCAGGACGGCGTACGGGATGCTATTTCAAGCACGTTTCTTCCTCGAGGAATGGTGGAGGCAATTCACAACTCCGTTTACATTACTTCTGTCACAAAAATGCGCCGTGTCCAGATGATCCGAACTCATCGAGGAGCAACATTATTTTTGTGGATCGAGTAGTGGTACGTTACCCGGCCAACCATAGATGACCGTGTTGTTGATCATTGGTCTCCCTCAGCATGGCCATGCGACCGCCAATCAGTGGCAATCACACATCCTTGACAATCGCGACTTCAACATCAGCTTGTCACTGGCAGCCTGAGGGTCGTCCAGGTTATGAGGTTATAAAATGCCTGGCCGTTAAGCACATTTTCAGAACTGTCGTTCGGGATCACACCAGCGATTCATTCTTGGTTTGACGATCTTCGTTCTGGACTTGCACCAGGTGGAGGTTGCAGAGGTCTACCGCAGGGTTGGTTCGTTGGATCCCAGGCTTGCCATTGCTTTAGCGACGTGAAACGTTAGTGAAACTCGTGAGGAGCTGTCAGGAGGCAAGTCTGCGTTCGAACTTTCGACAGGTGGCGCTGATCTATATATGTACATGAACTTCACGGATGACGTGCGCAGGAGGCATCCAGATGGATAGAACTTCCTTCAAGTTCAACTCTACAGTGAGAAACTGAGAGACTATTTCTGAACAGGACAACTTTCACAACGCACTCCAAACGGATGCGACCAGAAAAGAGCCACAAACCCAAAAGTTTGTCGGGGTCAGATGACTGTTGATAATGAGCCTGGCAGGCACGGATTTAACCTTGTTTTTGGCACCGGATCCGCACGTTGCAACACAGCCCAGCCATTTTGTTTCATTCAAAAAAGCGTTGCAGGTCGAGATATAAGTCTTCCACGTCATAGATAGAAACAACGGAATAGAATTAACGAGCAGTTCTTCCCCATAAGACGACATTGATACTCCTTCTCTTGTTAATCCTCCCCACTCTCCCCTGTCGCGGCGCTCCGCCCCCTTTCGCTCGTCGGAGGTACTGGTATGACATTCTCTGTCGGTTCAACGTTTGGTGCCCTGCTGCTCGGCGGGTTCTGCGCTGCCGCGTGAGTATCCGTTCTCGCCATGTTGACTCGTGACCAACCCAGCCTCAACCTTAGCCTATCAGGGGTCGTCGCTGTACAGACACTCCTCTACATAAAGCTCTTCCCTCAAGATTCTGCGATGGTCAAGGCTACGGTAAGTTCACTTCAATATGATGGTCCATCGACTCATGCTGAATGCCGCGACCTCACAACGTGAGTAGGTTGGGGCAGTGTGGTAGGTGCCTGTCGCTACACACGCTCCGTTGGAATAACACTCAAGCTCGTACCCCAAGGGCGCTCGACACCATGCACAGCCTATTGATCTATACATCAATATGGATTTACTTAGTCACGAACTATGGCGATGAGAGGATATTAGACACGATCCCAATGTATGTCGCTTTGGCGCTCTACTTCATCACTCTGAAAAAAAATCGTTTAGCCCACTAGCAGTGCGTGCATTCTCGTCTTCCTGCATGACCGCCTAATCATATCATGTTGAAGTTGACGGGTTTTGTTAGCGTGAGTGTGGCCTTCTGTACTGTTGCGCACTGGTCTCACTGCTGGAGTCCAGGGAATCCTGACGTTAATCGTACACTGGTATCGTGTTTACTCAGACCTCCCTGTTACGTACTAGTTTGCTGACCCTATGATCCAGGTTCTTCTCGTATCGCATCCACAGACGTGAGTATCACATCGTCGACCTGCTTCGACAGCAGGGCTTACACTTTTCTAGTGAGTCAGCAGCGATGGCTATTCACAGCGCCAATCGTAAGCACCTATTCCGTCTGAAATTTGGATCTACGACTTGAGAGTTATTCAAGCTGGTATTGGCGTTCTTTCGGCTGTGTAAGTACCTATGATTCCTTTCTATCAACATATAGGTGAACCATATAGACCAGGTTGCGCGACAGGTAAAGGAGCCCGAATCTTGAACTGCCACCCATTAATCCCGTTTGTTCCCAATTTTCAGTCACGACAGCCGAAATGTATGATTTATCCCTGGTAGCTAAACTAGTATGAAGCCTGACCAACACCTTAGGATTCGGATGAAAAACTTTGCGGCATTCAAGGCAAAATTCGAAGTAAGTTTGGTTGGCGTGCATGTATTGGGTGCTCCAATTCTTACTATCTCGTTCTCAAAATAGTGGGTCTTGACGCTTGGCCTCGCAATGTCATCCCTGGTGGACATTATGATTACCTGCTTCCTGACCCATTTGCTGCAGACTTTGCAGAGGGAAATCGATGTGTCGACGAGGTAAGCATTCAGTCCTTCCCAATAGCTTGACTACTTTCTCCGGTTCTAACACGCCACAGCTCTGATCGCGTCATTAGCTCGGTGGTTTTGTATACATTTGAAACCAACCTGTTGACAGGGTGAGTCGTTTAATGCGACGTTCTTACACTCTAAAACGTTCTCACAGTCTCTCAACAATTTTATCAATGATTTGCGTGAGCAGCAACTCATCTGATATCCTTCATGTTCTGTTCTAATCGTTGTCTCAGTGGCTCGCGATGCCCGACAACCTGGTCTTCTTGGGACTCCATTTCTTTATCGGGAAATGTGCGTGGATATTTCTTCTTGTTTCGACCCCCGACTCCTTTACTGATGCCGCCTCTAAAGTGTACGCAAACTCGTTGCTTGCTACGTGAGTCTCGAGTTTGTTTGTCATGTAATGGCACGTCATCAATCGCTCCCAGGTTGAACGCCCGCAAGCAACTCCAACACCAAGCACAACGTGGGACATCTGTAGACCTATCTTTGATGTCCTTCCCATCCTCTAGTCCAAGCCGCGCAAGGGCGCGTAAGTTCTCGGTGAGCCGATTCAACTTCATTGCAACACAATTAAACTCGATTGTTTGGTCAGTCACACGATAAGACTACCAAGGTACGTTATCGGTGACCTGATCCAGTCGTACTGATCCTGAAGTGCGAGCTAGCTCGAGATCACTGTTGCTAGAACGGTCGAGGTTGGGGTCGACGAGGCTCTGCCATCAGAGAGCGTCAAGCATGCGTCGATTGTTCAATCCCCACTCAGATGACCCATGCACGCATCGCACTCTGACCCATTCACTGCGCGTATTGTCATCTATCGCAATCTATCGCTACTACCTTGCCGCGTGCACCTGCATATATCTCTTGCAACTGAACGATCACCGTTATGAATAGGCTATTTTCCGAGTCATCCTGGCCATGTATCCCTGGTTCTTCAGGTCAATGCAAAGCTTGTTTGTGATGAACTCGATGAAAGACTTGCTCGGCAATACTTTTGTTGTAGAATCGATGCAAGGGTTTGTTCGAGCTGACTTTTTGGCACGCCTCCCGTACGACGAGCGCGCCCAGGCTGAATATGAGACCAAATAGACACCACGTTACCCGACTCTTTGATATGCATATCCGATACCTGATAATTCCATGATGTAGAGAGCCCCCATCCCATTCTCCGACTCCGGGTCCCGCAAGTTCTCCCCCGCACTATCCGTCGTGAGACTTTGTGAGACCATAGTATGTCGTAGAGTCGCTCGCCGAGCCTCGACTCCCGGATGACGATGATCTTCATCCGCACGACTGGAACGTTTACTGAATCCCGATTAGCAATGCTGTATTGTGACATGTCGAGTTACTGGTCACTGGAAAACGGCAGAGTTGCACGCTGCAAGGCATGCGTCTGGGCTTCAATCATATTGCGTTGCATGATACATTCATCGAGGGTACATCTGCTGCACCGACTACAATAGGCTACTTCGTGTCGACCTCCACCAGCTATTCAATCCCCACAACAACAATCCTATCTTTGCATGCAGGATCAACGTAACAAAGCCTCCCTCCCAAGCCATCAAACACAATATTCTTTCCCCAGGTAGGGGCCGCCCTTGGAGCTACAGCATCATGCCACTCTACAGGCGCCATCTGGCCACGCACGACAGCCCACGGATCTTGACGCATATCGATTGTGAATTTCATGACGTATCGATGCTGATAAACTAATACTGATCTTCCTTTGTGTTTGCCCGAGTGGGAACCCTCCCATTTCTTGTCGTGCCGAGTCTCGTTCGGAACGACTGATTTTACCTTGGATCTTGCACAATAGAAACCCCTCAATTGCATGTCGTCACATACGTCGACGTAGAGGGAGGATTCTGTATAGTCCCTTCCCATTTGGACATTGATCACGGGCCTATTGACGACAGTCATTTCTGGGACCGAGTCGAGACCGGAATACTTTGGGAGCATAAAGTCGTAGCACATAATGCTGAAATGTGAAAGGGAACTTCCGTGATCCACCAGTGTGATGCATGTAGCCCCAGTGATGGGATCGACACGAGACTTCATGACCCTTACGTTGAGAAGGCGGGAATCTAAAAAGCATTGGTGGGAGAGGCAAAGGACAGGTTTTCCCTCTTGGACTGAAGACCCATCGAGGGGAACGGTGAAAATTTGTATGAGAGTTATATTTCTAGAAGTGGACTCCGGGTTGTGACGGCGGTCGAGAGTAATGATGTGCGTATCCGTGAATTCCACTCGAAAGGGGAGTTGGATGGCCTCACGCCACTCTTGTGGGAATGATTGGAGCTAGGGTAACAAAACGTATCAATTGCCGTGCGTCGCTCGTGTAGTGAACAACCACAGACCTGTGCGTCCTGCAATTGGGGTAATGCATAGAATTCACGCGTTCGCGTATCAAATACCATACCGGGCTCGGTCCGGATATAGAGGAATCGTGTCTTTCCACCATGAAGTATTCCCCAGGGAGAGCTAGGGGACCATGCCGGGAAACAGATGGTAGTCGAGTCATAGATTTCACCCGACTCGTCATTCAGCCTAAACTCCAACAGCTTCCTGGAGAATGATTAACAACACAAGTGGGAAGCCTTTCGCGAAAGGAATGGCCCAGAGGACAATTGCAGACATACCACTTATCCCCGAACTCGAACAACGACACATATACGACGGACTGACCCGCTACAGGTGACACTGAATGAACATCCCAGGCTAACACTATCTGTTCTTCGTGCTCCCATAGAACCTTGCGTGCATGGGTCTTGGCATGCGGATCGGCATCATGCAACACGAATCGTCTAGCGTCTTCACAAGCCACGAGCCATCTGCCGGGGATTAGTTTGAGCCCCGCGGGTGGTGAAGGCCCCTTGTTTTTTATCTTGATGCTCGATACCTCTCGTAATGGCTGCGTCGTCCATGACTGTGCGAGCTGTGCCGATTTTAGCAGCATCCGCTCCAGAGATTCACGTGATTGCAATGGAGATGGTCCAGGGGGACGGGGAAAAGGTGAATGAGTGTACAAAGTTTTCCAAAGCAGACCATCGCAAGTGATGGTGCGAAACCACCGGGAAACCTGTAGTTGGGCTATAAGTATAACATGTGTGATTAACTAGCAAAAAAAAATTGTACCGTTCGCCACCGCAGGATATCTCGAAGGTCAGAGTTACATAGGATCCAGAAAATGAGTTCTGCGGGGAGTATCGACATTTGCAAGCCTTGAGCGTGTCCAAAATGTGTTCAAGTTGAAGTGGCGACTGCACGCAAACTCGGGTAAATAGGGATGGGCTGTGCAATTCCAGAGGAGAGAAATTAATGATGCTACAGTCAAAATACTGTACCATGATAGTATGTACTGGCTCGTACAACGCGACCGTTTCTTCAAATTTCCCAGCAGGTTCTCGACGCTTCCGACGCTTCGACATCGCAATGCCTGTCATCATTGAACCATTCTATGACTCAGTGTGTTTTATTTGTACTAGCTTCGGAGCTGCGATTCGTCATCTGCGCTCGGCGTTGACGCGTCAGCGCGAGCCCCGCGCTTGCATCACGATGCGGCATGTGGTCTCCCACACACCAATCCTAGTTCCTATAAGAACACACCCCCTCACATACTTCCATACTCATTACTACAGTTTTCGCAATGTCTGCATCAATTTTGCTTCCTGAAGGGTCAGTCGTGGTCATCCTTCATCATTATGATTGCACCTGACGGCTCTCATTATACACAGCTACCGCTACATCGGAGCAGCACTTGTCTCAGCCGTGTGGCTCATCGGCTGGCAGACGACGGTAGTTGGTCGATACCGCAAGAGGTCTGGCATCCCATATCCGCAACGTACGTCCACAGAGTCCCGCACGATCGCTTCCAGCCCCTAATAATCACTGGTAATCCAAGTATACGCGGAGAAGGCAGAGGCGCAAGCATCACGCGAAGCCCATCTCTTCAATTGTGCTCAACGCGCACACCAAAATACGTTGGAGCACATGCCCATCATCCTTATCACGTACGTCCTGTATTCCAACGGAGTTGTTTGGGACTGACTTGGATGGATGACAGGACACTTGTGTCAGGGGTGAAGTACCCTAACCTCGCGGCGAGCGCGTGTGCATTCTGGGTATTCACTCGCGTCTTGTACACGATCGGTTACACCACTGGAGACGCGGCCAAGGTACGTTGCTCCTCTCGTGACATGAACTCTGGATGGCACTCACGTATACTTGGACAGCGAAACCGCCTCGGCGGCATTCTTGGGGAGCTCCCCTTCTTGGGTGCGTGTTATTTCTCGAAATTGTCTTGGAGGAGCTGACGTTTGTTGGGTATACTCCAGGCCTGATTCTCGGGTCGACATTTGTGGCGTATCAGTTGTTTGTCGGTGCTTAAATGGTACCTGTACAAGTTTGAGTGACGAGGGCTGTATCTTGGTTACTTACTGTACTGGCGAATAGAAAGTATCTTGTTGAGTCGTTATAATTTCATATGCACTTCTCATCTTCGCACTTTTTGCATCAGATATGTTACCGGTTATCTGGCGTGCAAGCGTTACGAGTATCAAAATGCAATACAGAATGCCCCAAGTCATCACTGAGCGACTATCGGTTTCAAGGTTATTGAGTGATGCCATATCTACAAGATCTTTGCAAACGTAACCAATACCAGCATGCTTTTCAAAGCTGCGTTGACGAGCAAGTTATAGTGTTGGGGAATCAGTGACCTTGTGTTGATTGAGGCTTACCTACAAACCGAAGGTCCATCCGCTCACTCCCTCATTCTCCATGTATCTCTCTCAGTCAATTACCTCCACTGGCCTTCTCTCTCCCTACCCCTCGCCTGCGCAAGGGCAGAACCGGTCTAGTTCTTCCTAAGCAAGGCGAAGGGGAGACATTTAAGAGCAATAAACCCTGCATGCCCATGGAGGGAAGAGAAGGCTATGACGGCGTCACCGGGGGCCTCTTCATCAAAGAAGGTGGACATTCCCGCCCGCGAGTGCGTTGGAACAAATTCAAATGGGCCCTGTTCATCGCTAATAGCTGTACAAGTCCCTCTCACCCATGCCGTTGTCCATCGAGGTCCCTGACCCGTTGTCCCGGGCCAGCTTTCCGTATGGTCACTGACTGGCCTCATTTCTTGTCTCCCTACTTGGTTTGATGTCTTCCAATCTACTGACATCGTTCGCGTCGGGAACCGCATCGAACTCATCATCTCGACGTTTTCAGCTGCGCTCGCTGCTGGCTCGCTGCTGTCACCTCCGTCATCGGCTGGGCCGGTATCCTGCTTAACAACCGTTCCTTCCTCGCCATATACAACTTCTTATTCTGGATCTCTCTCGCTTTCCTTGTCACATCACCTACAAAGAACGCATCCTTAATCTCGAAGGCAAGATCAACACTCAGTGGTCTCACACCCTCGGTCGCCTACACATTCAACATCGTCATGTATAATTTTCCCAAACTAGGCCTGGTACCTTCACTGCCTGTGGAAAGAACCCGGGTAGATGAATACCGACACCCGAATGTGCGGTGGTACTAGTGGATCGCGGACTCCAGCGACTACACCAGAACCCTTGGCAACGCTCGGCGGGGTTCCACAATCCGCAATCGAGGTCCAGCTCCAGCTCTCCCCGTCACACCAGAACGACAACGGTAGTTTCCAAGGTACGCCTTGGCTAAACACCGATGTTTCTCCCTGGGTCGCAACGGTGGTGGTATCGTGATTCGATCCCGTTGGTCAAGTGAGAGACAGGCTACGCAGAGAAACCCTGAAGGCTTCTGCAGAGATGACGGTGCAAACCGGCGTCAAAGTGTGAAATTGTCATGATTGCGCTCCGAATATCTCCGAGGGCACGCGCCATCTTTTCCATTCATTTACGAGGGAAATAGAGGGCGGTTACACGGGTGAGTTGTCCCTTAATGATCCCTTGCGGCCTGATTTATTTTCTTGGCAGGCAGAGTTGAAGCTGACATGACCTGCTAGAAGTATGCGATTGAAATGAATAATACGCCTATCTTCTGACTCTGTAAGTATCGCATGAGAAGGTTGTTTAAAGCCTTTGCGCTGCTTGCTACTTATCGCATGCTGCTCAGATATGTCATCCTTGGATTCAATTGCGTGCGAGTGTTGAGCAACGCTCAACCTGATCTGCTATCGCAAGATAGCAAATTGAAAGGAACACGGACGTCCTTCTTCCGCTATGCCTGCCGCGCGCAGGACTAGGCCTAGTGAGTAAAAATTCCATATCGGACTCTTGTGCTGAAACGTGCGAGCCGGTGGAAGTTCGATTGTCGAATTACAATTGCTCAGCCCTTGCAGGAACTTATCGTTCTCTGATCGTCCTGTTGCGTCCATCTGGTCACCGTCATGTGGTTCTTGGCACGGTCTTTCATTGGACGTAAGAGCCCTTGCAGGAACTTATCGTTCTCTGATTGTCCTGTTGCGTCCGTCTGGTCACCGTCATGTGGTTCTTGGCACGGTCTTTCATTGGACGTAAGTTCCTTCCTCATTTTTGATATGCTGCATCTGCTATCGTCAACCAACCAACCCTTGCCCTAGCCTGGACGAGACAGAATGTTGCAAATACCCTGTCTACAGCAATTCCAAAGTTTCATGAAGAAAATAGATTGGCCGGTCAGTCAGACGACTCCATCTCTGTCATTTGCTTCTGAAAATCTTACAGCCTTGCGTTCTGGTCGAAGGGTTTAGATCTGCAGAGGCCGCGGCTACCGCATGAGCTCCCCGGGCTGATTTATGGCCCCTGAAACAAAACAACACGTGTGGATTATTGTACCAGGTCCGTGCGCCATAGATTTCTGGTTTTAATCCTGGAATCGATCCAGCTTTCTCCTTCCTCAGCTCGTCTCCCATCTTCACTACGGTGAGCCCTCACGTCGCATCCCTACTTCAGACAATGATGACAGCCTCCAGATATCTGCAACAATGTCTGACGACTCTACTTACGCTGCTGCGCCTTTCGATCATGCAAAGGCGGATATCATCTTACGTTCTTCGGACAACATCGATTTCCGAGTCTTCAAACTCTTCCTGTCTCTCGCATCCCCGTTCTTCGAAACTCTATTCGATATCCCCCAGCCTACCGAAGAGGACGGGGATCAGGAGATCAAGGATGGTCTCGTTGTCGTTCCCGTGGCGGAGGGCAGCAAAACCCTGGATGCCCTCCTCCGCTTCTGCTACCCTTGCACCTTGGCTGATGACCCCAAATTAGAGGTGCTGAAAGACGCTATGGATGTCTTGGAGGCAGCTAGGAAGTATTCCCTCGATGCTATCGAGACGAAAGCTCGCCAGGCAATCGTGAACCCGAAGATCCTCGAGGTGGACCCTCTGCGATGCTTTGTGATCGCGCATCGAGGGCGCTTACGGGAGGAGACGCAACTCGCTGCAAGATATACATTGACGCAGCCACTCATCCCTTCATGGTTCCAAGAGATTGAATTGCTCACTGCAACCGATCTGCTCTCCCTGCTCACGTACCACAAGAAGTGTGGGGATGCTGTATACGCACTGAAGCTCGATGTTTCGTGGATCACATCTCACTACGGGAACTCCCAGGCCTGTTCTTGGTTATCTGACCGACAATCACGGTATAGCTGCGGATGTCGGAAACCAAGTACGCCGAGATACAAGTTATTTAGTGACATCTCACACCCACAATGGTGGGAGGACTTTATGGACGAAACCTTTACAGCACTGCGAGACAAGCCATGTAAGGAGACCGTGCAGGCTGCTGCAGAACAGACGGTGCAGAGCGTCAAAGCACGAAACTGTAGTGTCTGCGGCCCACAGGTCACAGAGGGCATGCGCGACTTTTTGGATTTATTTACGAGGAAAGTGGACGAGGCGGTTTCTCAGGTAAACTATACCACCACTGAAAATCATCTTAGATCTGACGGTTTTCTTGATAGATCGAGTTTGAGGTGAACTTTTAGTGAAATGAACTGGAATTTGGAATTGTCACTATTAGAGGAGTGACGCAAGATATTGGATGTTCTCGTTAGAATTGGCGGTGTCTCTCAGGCTGTACCGTGCATGTTTGCGTTTACATATAAACCAGACCAATTTAAATTTGTACTATAAGTTGTGTAGTTCGTCTACCCGGATTGAAATTTGTATGCTCAGGTTGGCCTGGAACTGGCGTGACACAAAGTTAGTACAAATTACAATTTTGGTTCCGAACTAGTCGTATCTACTATCTACGCGACAATGGGACGCAAGGTCTGGTGCATTCACCGTTGGACGACAACGTTGTTGTACGTTCCGTTACGGATCCAAGGAGCACCTTTGCCGAATACCGCCGGACCAACATTTCTCCTCTGAATCCCATTGATCGTGGTATTGGGATTCGATGTCGTGTAGTCGTGGTTCACTGCGAGACACAGTCACTTGGGTAAGTTGTACCCTAGCGATGATTTCTTGCGGGCCTGTTTCATTTTTAGCAGGTCACGGTTGATTTGAAGTTGAACGTCAAGTTTCGTCCCGCTAGAAACTAGAAGAGGTTTACGGCAAAAATGAATGGCACCCTGGGGGCCCATAGTCTGTCTGTGTAAGTATTACACGATAAGGCCTTTATGCAGCTTGCTACTTATCTATGAATGTTCTTCCAAAGATTGGTTATCTGTGCATTAAGCGTGCGTGTATTTTGACCAACGCTTAGCATGGTTCAAGTTCGCTAACGTGATATACCAAGTCGAAAGCTACGCCCGCCACACAGAATCGAAGAAACATGGTCGTTTTTGCTATACCTGCCGTATGCAGGGTTATGCTTGGTGGGCCAGATCGACTGTTGTACTGAAAATATGCGAGCCAGCGGAAGTTTCAATGTCGATTTACGAATTCACGGTCGCCTGTTGCCTGTAGGGACTTATCGTGGTCTGATCATCCTGCGGCGACTGACGTGTGGTTCTTGCCACGGTCTTTTATTGGACGTAAGCTCCTCCCTCATCTCTGATATGCTGTATCCGCTCTCGTCAACTGACCAACCCTTGCCCTGGCTAAAACACACCGGGATGTCGCAATCACACCGTCCACACATTTTTGAATAGATGTATTATGCAATTCCAATGTTTCGTGAAGAAAATAGGTTGGTTCCGGGACGGACAAGATCCATTTCTGTCTTATGCCTCTAAAATTTTCACCGCCTTGCGTTCTAGTCGAAGGGTTTAGATCTGGAGAAGCCGCGGCCACTGTGCGAGCTATCCCAGACTGGTCTGCGGCCGCTGGAACCAACAGACACGTGTAGATTATGGTAGGTCCGTGCGCATAGATTTGTGCTTTTAAACGGGGAATCAATCCAGCGTTCTCCCTCAACTCGTCTCTCCATCGTCACTGCGGTGAGCCCTCACGTCCCATCCCTGCTCCAGATAATGATGGTAGTCTCCAGATATCTACGATAATGTCAGACGACTCTACTTATGCTGCTACGCCTTTCGATCATGCAAAGGCGGATATTATCTTGCGTTCATCGGACAACATCGATTTCCGAGTCTTCAAACTCTTCCTCTCTCTCGCATCACCATTCTTCGAAACCCTCTTTGACATCCCCCAACCTGACGAAGAAAACGGGGATCAGGAGGTCAAGGATGGTCTCGTTGTCATTCCTGTGACGGAGGACAGCAAGACCCTGGATGCCCTCCTCCGCTTCTGCTACCCCTGCACCTTGGCGGATGACCCCAGCTTAGAGGTGTTGACAGATGCCATGGATGTCCTGGAGGCAGCTAGGAAGTATTCCCTCGACGTCATCGAGACGAAAGCTCGCAAAGCAATCATCAACCCCAAATTCCTCGAGGCGGAGCCTCTGCGATGCTTTTCTATCGCGCATCGAGGACGCTTGCGGGAGGAGACGCTTCTCGCTGCCAAATCCACGCTGACGCAGCCCCTTATCCCGTCGTGGTTCCAAGAAATTGAACTGATCAGCGCAACCGATCTTCTCTCCCTGCTCACCTACCACAAGAAGTGTGGAGATGCTGTGTATGCGCTCAAGCTTGATGTTTCGTGGATCACATCCCATTACGGGAGTTCCCAGGGCTGCTCCTGGTTAACTGGTCAATATATGTATACAGACGCCTATGGCATCCAGCGCTACAACGATTGCGGGTGTCCAAGAGCAAATACGTCGAGATACTACCTATTCAACGCCTCACTCCAATGGTGGGAGGACTTTATGGAGGATACCTTCACAGAACTGCGAGACAAGCCGTGTAAAGAGACCGTGAAGGCTTCTGTAGAGAAGACAATGCAAGCCATTAAAGCGCAAAATTGTACAATTTGTTCCCCGAAGGTCTCTGAAGGCATGCGTGAGTTTTTGGATGTATTTACGGGGAAAATAGAAGAGACGATTTCTCAGGTAAATTGTACTCTCGTTGAAATCCGTCATAGATCCTGATGATTTTCTTGATAGATCGAGCTCGAGTTGAGCTTTTAGTGAAATGAAATGGAATTGCTATTGGTACTCCTAGAGGATCGTAAGAGTTTGTTTTCGTTAGAGTGGGCATTGTCCCTGCGCCGGCGTGCGCATTTGTGTATACATATCAACTAGATCTGTTTTGCGTATACGTTGTGGATCTTATCTACCTTGAACGCCAGGCAGCATGACTTGGACGATGATACGATTGAAAATTGTAGAGTCCCTAGCACACGCTCAATTTTGTTTCCTACACTCCCGGCCACTTGAGAGCCGCCAGCTCACCTCGACGGGAACCTTTCCTAGGCCGCTCGATAGAAAGAACTTAGTCTTCGCTACTCTACAGTTATACACATTGGCAGCTGTGAAGACCGTACCTGTACCTAGCGCGAGTTCATACCATGCCTAGTGGTACCGAGGTCCCTCGTGCAAGTATACCTGAGAGTGCGGGCGAGTGATCAAGCACGCGTGCGCACGCAGGCATGTGAGCTCGTATCGTGCATGTGCTCACGCGCTCGCCATCCTTCTCCTACGTAGCGGACAGGTGGCGACACCTCAACCTTGACCTTCCTTTCAAGAATCGTCGTTTCTGATCCAACAGATCGCGCCGACCAACATCCGGTACACTCTTCGCTTGCCTTTGGTCTTGAAGGGCTTCGCTCACGGATGTGAAAGAGCCGGAACGTCTTCGGTTGGGTGACACCACAGTGGATTACCTTGACACACGTGAAACAAACTCCTGGCGCCGCGGCCACTGGCAGCGGGAATTAGAGAAGACCGGTTGATGGGAGCGACATACACACTATCGCACAGGGTCAGCCGAGCTTCTTCCAAATGGCACCTTAGTAAGTATGCGGTTTCAGCTTGAAGCGATGATTGAATTGGTCCAATTTCTTGAGAAATATGCTTAGAATACAACCACAGTGACCCCGCCGCACTGTCTGCACTAGCCGAGCTAATGAACCATGACGTGTCTGCATTTGGCCAAGTTATTTCGCCGTCGCCGATTTTACTTTCGGTTCACTTACATGATGACGTTTATTTGAGCAACTTTGCCGAAGAAACCAGGGAAACAATCAGCTTCGGTCTCAGGGCATGGTGCCAGATGAAAGGGACGATTTGCTCGTGACTCCAAAGGAGGGTAAAGTAAACTCAATCTGCGTTTACTTGACCTCGCCAAGGGACTCAGCAGTGAGTAGATAATAAGGCGTCGAGCCTGTCTTACTCGTCCATCGTCTTGCGTACAGCAATTGTTGTCTTGTCTAAGTGTCAGTTTTTTTTGATTCAGTGTCACCCTTTCGAGAACCATCGTAAATGTGATTTGAGAAAGAAGACAAGGGAAAAGTGCCGAAGCTGAAAAGATAATAGTCCTATCAGTTCATGAGCGTCTATTAGAGGCAGGACAGCTTGGAAGCAATAGAACCAAGGGTAGGCAAATATAGCCAAGACAACTACCACGTCAAGAACACGACTGTCGAGGAAAACGATGCATGCGACATACCGGAGCTAAATCCACGGGATGAAAAACCGACAGGCCGAGGTACTTTGAATCAGTTCTGAATCAGGTACTGCAACCAGTGCCTTGATAAGCTACGTGAGATTCCAGCCAAAGGAGGGAAGAGAATTCTTGCGTTCATAATCCAGGTGACGACACCGCAGGTATGTATTCTGCGCTTCGAGAATAACATTCAAGTTGGTGGTGAACATTCGCATGCCCGTCAATGTGCGATGGAGTGGCCTGCATGACAACGACGTATCTCAGATTGTAACGTACCCTCAAAGGAGAAACTGTATTCGGTAGAGACATACCCTCCCCATCCTTGTTCCAAACCCGTGTTCCGCCCGACTCGACAGAGTGGGTCATTTATGCTCCTCAAGCTCGAGTTTGGTTTAGGGTTTAACAAAACAAGCCCGATGATCGGTGTTTCAGCTTGCTGAAACCCCTGAATGGGGGTAAAATGGAGGCTGTGTTTTGGTTTGTCGATGACCATACGCGGAGACTGGAAGAGGAAGGGACGGAGAGTACTTTACTTACCTTTGGGGGTCAGAGCGTTACGCCCCTTCACAAGGTGGGCATTCTAGACCGCCTCGGTGACAAACAAGACACGGATACCCAGGAAGGTGTCTTCCTAATGAATCGAGACAAGGACTACATATTCATACTCCAGAGGCGGCTGGCAAGATCGTGACCAGCGTTCAATATCGCGATACTATATTCGGTGCAAAGCCTTTGGAATTCAACAGACGCAAACAAACACTCGACCACGTGCCACCACTTGCACCACAAAGTGGACCATCATGTCTACTACGCCGAGGTATGCCTTCCAGTCGCCCTCTGTCTCGGACGAGAAAGGCGCCTACCGCATGCGTCCACCGCGCAGTTCCCGCCCCGGGTCCAACCTGCGTCATGCCTCAGAGCCAACCTCGCGCATCCACCTTCACGTCCCGTACCGCCGCACGCGTCGTCTGGCGATGCTCCTGGCGTTCCTGGCGTGCGCCGCGGTCGTCTGCTTTGCGTGTGCGTATTGGCTGTTCACGACGAGGTACGGCCAGTCTGTGCGTAGTCTCTCGGTCTCGCTGATGCGGTCTTTCTTATACAGTCAACCCGTCCCAGTACACCAAATTGAAAGGGTATGACACGCCGTACGCGCCATACCAGGATCCGCGGGTACCACACCCGCTCGACATCCCCCTCGATGCCCTCGACGAATCCGAGACACGTCTCAACACGCTCCGTGACGACCCTTCTATCACCTACCTCGCCTACCTCCCACATAGCGGCCTTCACAACCAACGCATTGCCTTTGAAAATGCCCTCACACTCGCTCATCTTCTTAACCGCACCCTCCTCGTGCCACCCGCACGTCTGGGTCCCAAAGCACTCCGCTACGTCCGCTCGAGCACGCTCGCCCAGATGCTCTGGCTCAGTGATAAACGGCAAGGACAAGAACATTGTGCACATGTCCCAGCGGACATCCCACCTCCAGACGAATGCGTGGATTACATGGCATACACGCTCGTCCCGTGGGCGTGGCTGGTGGATCTGCGACCTATCGAGGCCCACCAGACGCTCATACGCGTGTCGAACGGGTCTGCGGCGTGGATAGAGGCAAGGTTGGGCGTCCGACGCAACGAGACGCTGTTCCTCCCCGATACGGAGCCATACGAGTACCAGTTTGTGGATACGCCTGCGCCAGTGCGGGAGGGTAATAAATATCTGCACGCCATTCCCATCGACACGCTTGCCGCTGCGCCCCAGCGTCTCATCCAACTCGGGACGCTCTTTGGGTCCTCGCGACTCCGACTCCGGAAGGCGGAGAACCGACGGGTACGGGGGGAGACGAGACGGCACATGGTGTTTGCGAATGCGGCGTTGACGTTGGCTGCGGAGAGGATTGGGGAGGTGCTTGGGGGGACATATGTGAGTGCGCATGTGCGTGTTGGGGATGGCCGTTTTCAAAAGGGGGCACGGGCGAATGTGAGGGTCGTTTGGTGGAAACTGGTTCGGGACGTTCTGGGAGTGGATATGGATATGGCACTAGTGCTCGAAAGGCGCGTTCTGTCGAGGATGGGCGGGGTGATGGCGGCGGGTGGTGAGGAGGAAAACGGCAATGGCGAGGAAGACGACGACGATATGGACGAAATGATAGGGCCACCAGAGATACCCGCCGATGTGCCTAGTCTGCGGGTACCCCATCCGTCGCTCCCTCCTCTCCCCGACACCTTCTCGCCCAAGCTCACCTGTCGCAACCGACTGCACACGACCTCCGCCCTTCGTCGGCTCAACGTGCCCTTGTTCATCGCGACCGATGCACCAGACGGTCTCGACGACCCACTACTCGCACCACTGGCACGTGCGTTTCCGTGTACGTTCATTCTGGGGTCATTCAAAGCCGAGACAGCGCACCTCGAGGGACTGCGGAATGGGTATGATGGGGTGCGTTTGGCGGGGTATTTAGCTCCCATCGTGGATGCGTTGGTGATGGGCGGTGCGTGGGCGGTAGTTGGGACGGAGGGAAGCACGTTTAGTCGGTATGTAGGGGATGTGTTGTGGAGGGTGTCGCATAGCTGGGATATCGTAGAGAGGGGGTGAATCGTAGTGACTGAATCGAAGTTTGCTATAAAAGGGCTTGTCTAGTACAAAGACCAACGATGGACCGCGACTCCTCCTCTTCCACCTCATCCGCGGACCCGAGCAACTCGACCGCATTTCACAAGTGGCTCAAAAAGGCGGCGGTACTGACTGGCATTGGGATTACTCCTGAGGAACGCCAACGTGGCTTCGAGGACGAGCAACACGTTCGTTGCGAAAAATGGAAGACTGAGTTGATGAACTACAGTCCGTCTTTCTCGCCGTGTCCTCGTGTTCACGCTCATGTCTTTTGCTTGCAAATCGGCGTTCACTTGACGTACGACTGAATGCCATCCAGGTCCGTCTGTGGTGTTTATGCTCAAGCACCTTCGTCTTTCCGGTTGCGCCGTGCCACCTGAGAATATTATGTGTGCGCCGTGCGATCTTACGCGTTCCGGAGGGTTCCATCCGGCGGGTGCGATCATATTATGCCAAAACCATCCCAGCAGCAAACGCCAGATGGAGGATACCCTGACACACGAGCTCGTACACATGTACGATCACTGCAAATTTAACGTGGACTGGCACAACTTGCGGCATCACGCTTGTAGCGAAGTGCGTCCGTGAAAGAATTTTTTTTTTCTAACTGGAACTCGTGTTGGTCATTGACGCGACTGCAAAGATTCGCGCAAACAGCCTGAGTGGGGACTGCAGGTACATGCGTGAACTCGGCCGGGGACACGTGTCGTTCACTAAGCAGCACCAGGTAGCGTCTCCCATGCTGGCTATATCCGTCGTTGACCCCTCCCTTTTTGATCCGTGATGGGTACACAGGCGTGTGTCCGTCGGAGGGCGATATTGTCTGTGCGAGCGAACCCAAACTGTCCCGACGAAGCGACGGCGGCGCGTGCGGTAAACGAGGTTTGGGAGAGTTGTTTCAACGACACCCGACCGTTTGACGAGGTACATACCTCGCTTCTTCTTCGTACGTGTATTGTGATGGATGACGTCCCTTCCCACGCAGATCTATTAGGCCGTTTGCTATAATTGGCGTCGAGGAAGACCCTTGCACGGACGCAATTGTTTCTCGTTCGGGCGTGTTTACAACGTTCATCTCCAGGGGGGGGCTGATGTTCATTAGAATACGTACATGTTAGTGTGGATTGTAATGAATTCGGGTGGACATAGAACTGCAAAAAAAAAGAATGGTATGCGATGCCCGCCAGTCTGAGAAAGTTGCAAAGCAGACGCGTGCCGGCATCGCACCCAAAGTTGGGGCGTGGGAATTTCAGGTTCGTATCCAGACCACCCGAAAATAAATAAAAAGCCATCCGCTCTCTTCCTCTTTTTCCAACTCTCACCAGTTCCCCCCGTTCATCCTTCTCCTCTCTCTTGCACGTCGTGCTTGTCTCCTTACGATCCAACATGTTCGTTCAGCTCTGGTAAGTCATCTTCACGTTGCTTCTCTGTCGTCGTCCTCAACTTGGTTGTCTAGCACGCTCGCGCTCGCTCTCCCCCTTGTCTCTGCTTTGACCATTAACCCGCCCACCAACTCGCAGGCGGGAGCTCCTCTGGCATCGGGAAATACTGTGACGATCACGTGGACGGCCACCACCACGGATCCCCCCTCCTTCTCCATCGAGTTGGTCAACACGATTTTCCACAATACTTTTGCCATTGCGAACAATGTGCCGACTGTGAATGGAGAAATCACCATTGAACTTCCTCAAGTCCCAGACAGGTCCATTTTATTTCATCCCTCGCACCACAGTTTATGGTGACTGACTGATGTCTCTTTGGGAAAAACAGCGATGGATACACCATGGAAGCCATTGCCGTGAAGTACGACTTTCCATGTTTGAATTCTTTGCCTGGTATTGATCCCGTACATTTCTCTTAGCGACATCAATACAGTCTACTCCACGTCTGGTACATTCTCCATCAGTTCTTCAGTTACCGAAACAGTCACTGGGGTCACGAGCACTGGCTCCGCAACTACTCTCTCCACCCCCTCCTCGTCCACGTGAGTCATGGTTTGCCTTCGGGTCAGGTTATCATGCTGAATGCTCTTAGGTCGACGGGTACCGTCTCCACACCTTCGGTTACAGCAACCACCCCTGTAACTACCCCCTCGGCTGCCTCCACCGCAGGAACCTCGAGCGCATCGTCAGCTGCTCCCTCGACCTTCAACTCGTCTGGCGCTGCTTCCTTCAAGTTGGCTGGTGTTGTTCCCGCGGCGGCTCTCGTTCTATCTGCAGTTGCTGGTGCCGTCATGGTCTTCTAAGCGCCTCTCAAAAACCCAAGGTCTGGGCAGGCGTTCCTTCTTGTCTGGGCTCTAATGGGGTTTTATCTCGTATACCATTTTCTTCTTTGGTTTCTGGCGTTGTTGGTGCTTGGTGACATTTTACACTAGGATGATTACCTATCATTGCAGTAGTTGGTCGTTGGACGTTTTCTCCTGGACGCTTGGACAGAATATGTCGTTGCTGCTTTATTCCATGACAATGACCCTGCTCTTTCCATCATAATAAAGGGTTGTGATTTTGGAATTGTAACCATGACACTAGTTTTGGCGTTTCTCTTGTCATGTTCATTTCTGCAACTCCGCTCCTTGTCGTCTAGTGATGCTTGCCCCCACCTTGTGAGCTGATACTTGTCCATTCGTTTTAATGTCTTGCGTTTGAACATGTACATACGCCTTTATTTTTCTCTGACGTGATTGTGTGGTGTCATTTCATCATGGAATGATGCATTAATGAATGCCATAAGATATTGTATGTTCTACGACTCGTGACCACGCAAGGTTGAGTCAGGAAATCTTTGACAGACCCGTCGTCAAGGGCGGGTGTGCCAAGTCGCCCTGTACATATGGTATGATGATGCGACGAGTTGGACGACGAGTTGTACAGTACCCGCGAGTATGGTCGAACGTAGACATGATCAACATTAGTAGAGTAGCGCAGACGCACGAGAGAGTGAGAACGACATCGGCCAAGAGCGGACGGGGGACACCATCCTGTTGGGGGGAAGCG
>JBBPRA010000350.1:0-27924 GCA_038092775.1 Boletus rubescentipes | reverse complement strand
ACCACGAGTGTGATTCTCGTCGGGATGTCAAACAACCCCTGGGATTGAAAATATCGTCTATATGCATGAGTCAGTCCTCTGCGCCAATGAATAGAGACTGGAAGATGTAGTACCTGGAGATACAGTTGAAGGTATATGCTGGGAGGCCCAGTGATGCCCAGCGGAGGTAGATCCCAGCAAGTCGTGCCACCTCAGGTTCTTGATTCAGAGCGAGGAGAATGGGTTCTGCATTAAACCATATAGCTAGTATTGGCTGCATGTGTCAAATTATACTGAATTCGTGAAGATGTGACTGGACATACGATGAGAATAATTCCTGCGTAGAGCACTATCTCAAACGCGTGGTTAACATTAGATCATGGAGAGTGGAGAAAGAAAAATTGACCCATCCTCTGAGTCCATAGGCCGACCATACGAGGCCTGTCTGAGGTCCAGGCAGGTGGAAGAAGGGTATCGAGTGTTGACGCGAAACCCTGCACGATGCTGTATCCGGTCACGGAAGCCGTCATTGAACCCAAGGTAGCGGCCGCCAGGGCCACCGTAGATATATGGCCTATGGATATGACGGAAACGATGATGAAAGAGTATTCAAAAAGGTGAGTACTGGATACAAAAGTATAAGATGAGTATGAAGACGGCGGAAGAATGGGGCCAGTGAACATACCCGAAAACGGGGAGGGAATACTTGGTGAGTGTACGGAGTTCCTCACGGAACATTTTGGCGGTGGATATCCGTTCTGCAGGCGCAAAGTCAGGTACATTGTCATCTGTTGGTTCATGTAGCCTTGGAATCGGAGGCGGTGGTTGCAGAAGTGGTGTGTGTTCAGAAACAGGGAACACCCCTGTAGTGGTAACAGCTGAACCCCTTCGACAGATTGGAATGCCATGAGGTGAATCTGAGGGAAGATCTGTGTGTTGTTGATCCACTGAAGATGCACCAAAATGAGATAGGATAGCATAGTCTTCGCGGAGGGACTGTGGTGTGCCAGAATGATTGAACGACATGATGATTAAACAAGTGTCACAAGGTGATCACCTTGGTCAGCAAGGGAGGGAAAAGAAAAACCGTAAAATGAGCTATACAAACTGGCGCGAAGAAAGTGGGCGGTCGGGAAGGTGTGAGTGACAGTGCTGTCTGCTACATAAGTCATCATGCGTGTATCACGGTTAACGGTTCGGGGTTCCGAACCACAGTATCTCCGAGCCTGTGCGGGCCGATCAAAGACAAGTATTGAATTAATAGTGTCAAGATGCCATCGATAAGGCTGACAAAGTATCACCGCCCCGGAGCAAGCCTTTCAAATTTGTCAATTTGATCAATTTGATCATGATTGAATTGGAGAAGCGGTTCTCCTCGGAGTACATTAAATTGCTGACCTAATGGTTACGCTTACTAGTGAGTTACTACCAATAGCAACTTCAACTTTGAAACATGTCTCGTGTCAAACCTGGCTGACAGACCATGCAGCCACACTCTGGAAAGGCAAAGTACAAGCTCAAGGTTATGGCCTACGCTCAACAATAACTTACCCTTGCATTCTCACACTCTTGGTGCGAGAGATCCTCTAGGTATGGGGAGCCATTGCACTCTGCGATAGCGATGCATTTTACTATGCTGCTTGAAAACGGGTTGGACTGGACCTTGACCCTCGTGTGCCGCTTGTTGCGCAACAACGGGAGAGCCTCCGACTCGCAAATTCGGCGAATTTGGGATGGACAAGATCAAGGGCGCAAAGCACAAGTGTCCAAATCTAGTTGCTCTGTGTTGCCACCCACGAGGAGGGCGAGAAGGAAGCGGGATATTGGTCCGACGTCGATTCACGAACACACAAGGTATGCCTGCAATGGGATCCCCTCGCCAAAGATGGCAAACCCATGCGCTCATCGGTCTGATGTCACTGTCTGATCCAGCTCGACCAAGGTTTCTCTCACCAACCTCAGACACCGGCGTGAAAACAAAAAGACCATACATTTACTCAAACAAGCCCTTCCAAGTGGAGAAATAGATGAACCATGCACGATTTGAGCAAACGCGATCATTCATCAATGGAGCAGAAAGTCATCAATCGATGAAGCTTTCGTTACTACCTCACTCGGTTTGTCCTCAAGGTGCTGCTAAAGCGCTTTCCTATCTTGTACAATTACCCAACTCGACCTGTCCTGCCTGACATCCTTGCGTGCTCATTCACTGAACTTGAGGACGTTGCAGGCCTTCTTCCAAATGACCTCGCCCCTGCGAGTCGATCCTCTAGAATAATTGATCTCGCGTCGTTCGATCAACGGCCAGTTCCAACGCACATCCCCTGATTTCATTCCTATATCCAGTCTTCTCACGTGTCGATCACAGTCATAGGTACTCACAGTATTGCTTCGAGCTCTACCAAGTTCTCTCACATCCTGCCTCTGAATCCTCCGTGCAATCGGCCACGTCCCACATTCATACCGTGATTAACTAAAGTCCGGCCCCGCTGACGGGCATTCAGTAAGTAAATTTCATAATTGTTATGATCACCCGGCGACAGTACAAGACGACACCAAAAAAAGATGGCGGTACTTGAAGGTTCCCGTGTATTTGAATACGTAGTTCGGTACAATAAGCTAGTGGTGCATATGGATGAGCAAGCTAAGGATATAGAAACTAATCAGACTCCCCAGAGTTATCATGATGGACAATGTTTCAGCAGCGCTAGCGTAGCCTCCGTGTAGATCGCAAAAATAACGAATCGCACGGATCCAACCCAAAGGTACCTGGTTTTTCCAAATCCATGACTGGACCAGCCTCTTTTCCTTCCCTTCAGCACTCCTGGCATGATCCATCTATTGCTACACCATCATCCTTACCTCCAACTCTTTCCTTTGCGAGGGCGACCTCAGCTTCCCAATCGACACCACACACACCAATCCAAAGCCCTACTCCGGAGCAATACACCAACGCGATTGTCAACCCTTCCCAAAGACCTGTCAACGCATGCCCACGCACGAATGCAAGGTATAACCCGGATGGGATACCAAGGACATAATAAGCGGAGAGGTTGAGGATGGCGCCTACAGTCTAAGAAGTAAAGGAGTGGTAGGTGGGCGCTCAACGATAGATTCATCCGCATACCTGCTTTCCTCGCGCACGGAATATCCCGCCAGCGATGCCTGTTGTCGCGTCGAAAACTTGGTACAGTGCGACAAGGGGCAGAATGGATGCAACGAGCGAAACAACCTCTGCCGAACAGAATTCCAACCTCTGCACGTAACATGGAGGGTGACAGGACATACCAGGGTCACTGTTAAAAATATAGCCCCACCTGTGGCGGAAGGCAAGGAGCGTGGCACTAAAAAGCAAATTGGTTCAGACGGGAGCCAACTAAGGATTGCCGGATTGACGAAGATGCTCGTGTTCAGCGCTCACCTAAATGCACAGCCAACCCCGACGGACATCACAACTGACGTCGTTGTAGCTACTCCTGCCCTTCTCGCATTTCCTTCACCGAGGAGATTTCCGATCCTGGCATTCCACCACAATCCCAGACGTTGGGAGGAACCAGGAAAGATGTGGAAAGCGCGGGCGCGGGGTATGAAAATGATCAGTTGATAATCTCCTTCCATAGTAATGCAGGGCACAATGCTTACCGCACAGAAGTAGCGATGCTTACTGCAAATGGAACCTGGTATGTGGTCGCTCCGGAGAGCAACAGCACGGACTGCGCCGCAAGTGCAACAGGGCCCAGTCTAGCGAATAAGCAAGCAAATTAGTCCGAGTCCACGAGGACAGAATACGCAGCCATTTACTGGCTTGCAGCAACTGACAGCAAGCATCCTGTCAGTGTAATCAGGAAGAAATGCTACAAAAACACTCACGTCCAACTAATTCCCAACACCACCATTCACTTGCTGTCTGACCCACCCCAGCGAGGCCGAGTCTTGTCAACAAACCCCAACCTTTCCAAATTTCACCCGTCACTGGATTGAAAGATTCACGGGTGATCGGTGACCATGCTGTGCGAGGGACATAATAATATCCGTAGAAGATAGAAACTGCTGACACAAGGTTACAGGAAAGGGCTGTGGCAAGGGGTGCACCCGGGAACGAAAGACCGAGAGGGTAGACTAGGGAAATAGTCAAAGGTAAATGGAAGAAAACAACTAGGAACGTGGTCGCGTACCGAAGAACCAGCTTAGGAATGCGTTGATCGGCGCCACCACGAGTGTGATTCTCGTCGGGATGTCAAACAACCCCTGGGATTGAAAATATCGTCTATATGCATGAGTCAGTCCTCTGCGCCAATGAATAGAGACTGGAAGATGTAGTACCTGGAGATACAGTTGAAGGTATATGCTGGAAGGCCCAGTGATGCCCAGCGGAGGTAGATCCCAGCAAGTCGTGCCACCTCAGGCTCTTGATTCAGAGCGAGGAGAATGGGTTCTGCATTGAACCATATAGCTAGTATTGGCTGCATGTGTCAAATTATACTGAATTCGTGAAGATGTAATTGGACATACAATGAGAAGCATTCCTACGTAGAGCACTATCCCAAACATTTGATTAGCATAGCAGGTCATAGAGAGTGGTGTAGAAAAACCAACCCATCCTCTGAGTCCATAGGCCGACCATGTGGGGCCTGTCTGAGGTCCAGGCGGGTGGAAGAATGCTATCAAGTGTGGACGCGAAACCCTGCACGATGCTGTATCCGGTCACGGAAGCCGTCATTGAGCCCATAGTAGCGGCCGCCAAAGCCACCGTAGAAATATGGCCTATGGATATGACTGAGGCCAGGATAAAAGAGAATTCAGCAAGCTGAGTGCTTGGAAAATACAGTATAAGCACGATGGATGGCGGAAATCAAGGTGCTAGACATACCCCAGAACGGGGAGGGAATACTTGGTGAGTATGCGGAGTTCCTCCTGGAACATTTTGGGGGTGGATATCTGTTCTGTCGGCGCAATGTCATGTACGCCGTCATCTGTTGGTTCATGTGGCCTCGGAATCGGAGTCGTGGGTTGCAGGAGTGGGGTGCGTTCGGAAGTAAGGAAACCCCCTGTCGTGGCGCTGGCTGAACCCCTTCGACGAACTGGAATACCCCGAGGTGAATCTGAGAGGATTTCTGTGTGATCCTGTACGTCAGCATAGTCATCGCGGTCCAGGATCGATTGTGATGTGCCCGAATGACTGGACGACATGATGAACAAGCTGGTGTCGCGCAGTGATCACCTCGGTCAATGAGTAGGCAGAAACAAAAACAGGTGGAGAAAACTACAAGGTGGATGAAAGAAACTGATGTGAAGAAATAATACGTCAGTGCAGGTGACTGCCGAGTCATGCGAGCATCTCGCTTCCGACCGTTCGGACCGTTCGGGATTCTGATTCTGAATCAAAGTGCTAGGTAGTTCCGAGTGAACGTGGACCGATCAAAAACAAGTACTTATCGCACTTGTAGTGTTAAGCTGCCATTGGTATGGTTGGCAGTTGAATACTGTACTGTTGACTCCGAGGAGCAAGTCTTTCTGGCAAACCTGCTCAAGAAGCAGCCCTCCTCGGGTGAGCGCCGCGGCCAAGTGACTCATCATCCCGTGCTGACCTAATGACCACTCAGCACTCGGCAACCTTTCTAATATCAAACCTCTCATGGAGTCCAGAGGAGCCGCACTCTGGAAAGGCAAAGCACCAGCTCAGGATTATGACGACCTATGCCCAACAATGACTTACCGTCATTTGCATTCTCACAGTCTTGGTGTGAGAGACCCTCTACGGGTCGTTGCACTCTGCGATAGCGATGCGTTTTATGCTGCTTGCGAACGGATCAGACTGGGGCTTGACCCTAGTGTACCACTTGTCGTGCAACAATGGGAGAGCCTCATCGCGGTCAGCTATCCAGCTCGCGAATTCGGCATATCGCGGATGGACAAGATCAAGGACGCAAAGAGCAAGTGTCCAAATCTAGTTGCTGTCCATGTTGCCACCTACAAGGAGGGCGAGAAGGAACCGGGATATTGGCCCGACGTCGATACGCGGACACACAAGGTATGCTCAAACAGGGTCACCAAAGATAGCAAACTCATGTGTTCATTGGTCTGATGTTTTCGGAGCAAGGTCTCTCTTGACCTATATCGGCGTGAAAGCAACAAGATCATCCACTTGTTCAAACAAGCCCTTCCGAACGGGGAAATAGGTGAGACCATGCACAACTCGAGCAGACGCGATCATTCATCAACGGAGAAGAAAAGGCATCAATTGATGAAGCTTTCATTGACTTGACTCGCCCCGTCCGCGACGTACTGCTCAAACGCTATCCCTATCTCGCACAGGTACCTCCCGATGCGCCCCAAGGTGCCGATAGCCCGTTACCTCCACCCCCTCCCGTCGATTGGAATAAGCTTGGTGAACTCATCCCCTTAAGCTCGGCCGAAGAAAACAATGATGGCGAGACTCACCTTGCAGATGATGATGTGGCATGCACTTGGCATGATGTCGCATTATCGATCGCAGCGGAACTGATGTCAAAGATCAGAAAAGACGTCCACGAGAACCTTGGATATACCATGTCAGCGGTCCGTACGCTTTGATATGTAACTTCAACCCGATCATGGATTCATCTCTTCATTAGGGCATATCACGAAACAAGTTTCTCGCTAAAGTTAGTCCACATCATGCATCCATTGGATGGCTGTTTGATTTCGTTTCACGTACGCTCTTAGCTCACGGCTTCCTACAAGAAGCCAAATAGCCAGGTGATGCTGGACCCGCATGTTGTCAAGTTTTTCTGATGAGTCCTATAGAGCATCTTGCGCAACAGAGCCATACCAGCTTACCTCCATCCCATCGGCTTTCAAAAGGTATGCCGGGAAAGATGAGACTCAACACAAGTCTGAGATTTTCTCAAGATTCGGTTCTTAGGCGGCAAGCTCGGTGATGCTCTTGCAAAAAAATACGATGTCTCGACGGTTGGGGATCTTCTGTGGGTTCATTGATTGGTAGTTAATCATCGTTCCTCAACTCAGCATTACACAGGGCAGTACCGCTAGGTATATTTAGTGGACCATCGTTAGAGCTTCCCAAGTAACAAAGCGATTTTAGATGAAATGCAAGACAAATTTGGCGACAATGCATTGTGGGTTTATGAACTTCTGCGGTGAGTTTTGTATATGGTCTTGTGTGACATCAATTTCTCAAGGACCACCAGCGGTATTGACAGATCCGAAGGTTGTGTACCATTTGAGCGCATTGAGATGTTTTGACGTCCTTATTTCTTTATAGTAAAGGAGAAGTCTGCTCTTTTTAAGAGCATGCTTGCGTCCAAAAATCTTCCAACCCCTATTATAAAAACCACGGATGGACATCAGTGGCTACGCGTCTTGGCCGCCGAGCTTGCCCTCAGACTCAAGGATGCACGCGAAGAGATGCCTACCTTGTGGCCCAAAACTATTGTTTTGCACGCTCGAAAAGGTTCGTTCCGTCGATGGGGATTACAAGCTACTTACGAGACACAGGATACGAAGCTTCAAGATCCAAGCAATCTGCGTTCCCATTCACTCACGAAGTAACAGTTGATGTGATAGCGACCGCTGCCGACAAGTTGTGGAAGGAACTCACTGGGAACATGAAGGACCTCAACGTGACGGCGGTGCAGCTTGCATTCACGGGCATCGAGACGGCCGAGACAGGACAGCAAAGCATTGAAGGTTTCTTCAAGCCGAAGGAAGCCCCTCGGTCCTTTCTCAAACGCACCCGGTCCAGCAGCGACGAAGTATCCCCTGAAGTAGTACACGCTGCGGACCTGCCAGGGTCTGCTTCCGAGTCCTCGACTTTCTTTGTCTGCGAACGCTGCAACAAAAGAATCTCTCTTTGCGAAAATGAAGTGGACCCAGCTGAAGTAGATCATGCTGCGTTGGCTAAGTTGCGCATGGAACATGATGATTTTCATTTTGCCCAAGACTTGGCAAACGGCTCTGATACCCGGGCACCTAGCCCACCCAGGTCGCGTTCAAAGACACCCAAGCGCAAGAAAATAACGGAACCCAAAGGGATAGCCAAATTTTTCATCAAGAAGTAGGGGTAATTTGTATTGTGGGCAAAGACAAGTTGTATCCATTACTTATAGTAGAACGAACGAGACTCTTGGAGAGGAATTTCCTGTGCCAATGGCTGTGAGAGTAAACGTTGCTTTTATGCTGGGGCTGTATCAATGGCCCTTGATCGTCGTAAGCCGCACTGACCAGCTCCACACAGGTTTCTAGACATTTTACCGAATACAGCCGCACGCCAACTGGTATGCTATGTATGTATACGCCTCAGAGCGGAAGGGCCTCGGGGGTTCCTTCCTTCACACACTCACTACTCTTTTTCGTTCTTTGCGGACTGGTCCGCCTTTGCCTCTGCGAGGTACCTTTGTCGGCTGGCCGATAATATTCATCCACCCTTTCATTTTTCTTGCTTTATCTTTAGTTATCCTTCTGCTAGCAGTTTTCACGTCGTAGGGGCAAAATGACGAGCCTGAATAGAACGAGTAGCGTCGCGATCTTCGAGCCACTCTCAGCATCCCAGCGTACAGGTGTCACTGTAAGTGCAATTCTATATGTATCTATTGAAGGATCTTGGTAACATCATGTTCTAGGTTGTCGCAGTTTTTGCTCTATTATCAGCCCTTGCATTCGTGTTTATAGCCTTACGAACCATTCGAGTCGCCAGAGTGGTGTTTCTTCAACATGACGACAGCACTTCCCGATCGCCAGAGATTCTCTTCTTCCGTACTCAGCTTGGCCATTATTGCGGATGCCTCATTCTCAGCAATATGTTCATCAGTGCCGCTGGGTTAGTTGATTTCAGCTGGGTGTCGCTTTCTGGATTGAGTCGAGGTGAGCAACTCAACTGTCCGTGTCATCATTGACAACCAACGGAATTCTTGCAGGGTCAGCGTGTTCAGCACAAGGTGAGGCGCATTTTCGTGAACCAATATTCCTCGCACTCAAGTAATACAACAGCGGCATTGATGCAGATCGGTATATGGGGTACATGCTGGTTTACGACCGCACTTGGCGTGCACAACCTCTGTTCATTTGTGTTCCACATACGGCAACCCCGCTGGCGCAGTTTGACACTTGTCACTTTCGGATGGATAATCGCATTTGTCGCTGGTGAGAAAGCCCGAACTAACTGGGTTCTTGCATACTTAAAGCAATTTTTGAAAGGACTGGCTCCTCTGCAGAATAGCAAGGTGTACGGTCCAGCCGGCTCTTCCTGCGGTATTACGCGCTCTTATCCCAACGATATATTTGCTCTCGAAGTACTCCCAGTATGGCTATTTTATAACCAAGATGCGATAGCATCTGACTGTTTGAATCCAAAGGTCACCCTTGCTGCATTAGTGTCAACTGCGGTCTATTCTGTTATATCCATTATCTTGTATCGGGAGCTAAGCATGAACAGCATGCAAAAGGCACGAGGTCCGAACTCAACCAATCAACGAGGAGAGGGAGAGGATAGATTCGAAGAGTATCATAGGTTTATCAGAACGATCATATGGTCCATGTTCTGGTAGGATCCTTTGCCATGGTTATAAATGCACATGCACTAATATTTTTTCCAAAGGTTCCCTCTTGGTAAGAGGTTCGATATTCATGGTTCATAGTACTCATTTTGGGGTATCGTAAAGCATTTGTGCTCTTGTTGCTGCCATTTTGCATCACGCACATATCGATGTACGCAGGGCACACAGTACCCATTGCTTCGGGTGTCTTTGCCGACGTTTGTGTCTCTATGTTGGGTATGTTCTGGCACGTGTTGTGATGATCGTCTTGTTGACAGCATTATAGGCCTCGTAAACGTTTGTTTGCTGTGCAATACATTCCGGGTTATCAGTCCTGTGTACCGTGGACCTCATTCGGACAAGGCCGCAGAAGCGGAGAAGACTTTTGGCAACGATGCGTCCGGTGAATCACCCATCGTTCCGCGGGAAAAGTACTTTTCACAATCAACGATTTCGTTGCATGAGAGCAGTCATCAAACATACAATCCCGCACAACCGTCTTCAAATCACTCGCGCGACCCTTCTTGGACTAGCGTAGACTCGAATGCGGAACTCCTCGTTGCAAAGAAGGCATCGTACGAAACCACCCAGATGAAAGTAGCCACTCTGGCGTTGAATGGCATCATCCCTTCCCCGGCGCTTGGTAGACCGTTCGGTGGCGATACGCCACTACGCGCGGCTAGCTTTGGTCCTTGCTCTCCTCGTTCCTTTGTGACAAAAGGCTCTCCGTCGGAGCCTTCAACCCAGGATCAGCAACGTTCGTTCCAACCGATACAAGACACCGACCCTCCTAGAACGGGTGCGAAGGAGCCGACCTTTAAATCCAAAGCGCCGCCCTCGTTGAGCCTCTCACCTATCCCGGTGTTGCCTAATCCATTCTCGGCTCGGGAAGTCGTGAACAAGTCGTCTACACTTGCCGCGCGACTTGGCATTCCTGTTGCATCCGCTTGCTCCCCACCACTAGTGTCAGCAGGGTTTTCTGCTCAGAAACCTGACCAAGCGGACGCAAGAGCTTCTGCGGTTCTTGTGACATCAATTCCTCGGATCGAGGTCAACACCTGGAGTCCTAAAACTGTGGACGAATCAAATTCCCAACTTCCCCCTTCCCCTTGCTCTTCTCTGTGTACCGACAGCGACTCTGAATATCCGGGAGAGATGATACACGTCGGCAGGGTTCGACCACTTCCCGAAGTCCCAGAGCCGAGCGACAGTGAGCAAGATACGGTCGATTCCTCCCCGCCCTCCCCACGACGCATGGACGCTCAGAGTCAACGCATGACCATGACTTCCGTCTGGTCACAGGAGACTGGATACACGCTAAGCCAACCCCCGGATGCGGAGGGCCAAGAAGCGTACCAGCGACTGGTAGCTAATTTGCTCGTTCCTGGGGTGGGGCTGGGTGACAAAGCAGGTGTGGGAGGGGTGACGGACAAACAAACGCCTTTGGACCCTCTCCCTCGTCACATGCGTGCTCGGAGCCAACGTACGACCCTGAGTTCCGTCTGGTCACAGGAGACAGGATACACGCTGAGCCAATTCCCGAATGCGGAGGGTCAAGGAACGCACCATTCAGCGGTTGCTAATTTGCTCGCTCCTGGGATGATGCTGGGTGATAAAGCAGATGTGGGCGGGGTAATGAGCAGACCGACTCCCTCTGGCCCCCGCGCTCGCCCCAAGAGGCTCAAGGTCGCGTCCAAACTTTCGGCAGGCTTCTCGCAAATGTTGAGCCCCAAATCCCCCAATAACAGGCGCCCTACGATAGCACTTGCACCCAATGACAGTATTGTTTGAGGGACTTGTTTTATGATATACCCGTTACTGTACTTGGTTGCGCCGTTGGTTCTAGTGAGTTGAAGGAGTAGTCACACGCAAACACGACTCAACACGGCATCATGGCCTTTTCACACCTCGGCGCATATCTGAATAGGTCCACGAAATATCTCGCCGATGGCGCTGTCAAAAGCACGTCCAGTTTACTTCCCTGCGCTGTGTGATGTTTGACCGCTCGACCCACTCTCAGTCCTGCGCATGGAAGGCGCGAACCCTCCCAGCCGCGCACCCCTCACGCTCCTAAAGCTGCAGACACAAGAAGACATCAAGGAAATCGCGACTGGGTGCGACGCAGACATTGGCGGAACCTCGACACTCAATTTCGCGCTGGACGCGTCTCCGGAACGAAACCAGGGGAGCGGAAGCCCAGCCACCGCTCGCTTTTGGGGAGAGATGAAGCTAGCGGTCCGTCCAGAGTACCAAGGGAGTATCCGAGGCGGTTATGCAGGGTTCAGGACAAAGGTACGCATGGACCCCTTTGTCATGACAAAGTTTTCGTGAGGATGGACCATCGTATAGACGAGACCGTCGCTGTTTGGAGAAATTTGCGACGACGTGTCGAATCATCAATACCTCGCATTGCGATTACGCCTCGGCGGTGACCCTCGTACGAGGAATTCCTACTACGTCAACTTGCAGACGGACGGGCCCATCACGACAGACCTTTGGCAGCACCGCCTGTATTTCAAACGGAATGATGGCGGCTGGGAGGACATTTTTGTTCGTTAGGCGTCCTGCCGTACTTGTCAGATGGCAGGCGGATTGATGCTGATGTGTTCCATGGCAGATCCCCTTTGACAATTTTATTCTGACAAACACCGGTGAATTGGTTCAGCATCAGATAACCATGTTTCGCCAACGTATCCGAACTGTTGGCATTTCAATGTTGGGAGGTAACAGCGGAGTGTCGGGACTTTATGACCTCGGAATTCATTCGATGACAGCTGTCAATGAGGAGGATTTGTCTAGACCGCCATGTGAGTTGCCACCTCCGATTCGACACTCCCCTGACAACCAACCTTGAGCAGTGCTCGAGAAAGATCCTTCTCAAGGCGCATGAGTAGCAATTGTGTTGGTTGATCAGACAGCTTCCATTCGTCCCATATATTGTGCCAGAACGAATCCTTTAAATTCATTCGAATTCTAGAAAAGCATAAACTATGTGTACAAGTCCAATCCCACATAACTAGGAATTGGAGAGAATGAAGCCAAACCTCTAATGAGGGTGACTGTCTGGAATATACAAATCCCCAAGGAAAAAATAAGAAAAGAAAAGCAACATAGTGGTAGTAAAACACTGTAAGAGGAGGGAGAATGCTTCCAAAGGGTTCCCGACATCAGACGACAACGCATCCACCACAGCATCCACCATGGTCACCCTCGCCTGAGTCCTTGGCACCACCGTACACGCCAGGTCCACCCACACCAGAGTTGGCCATCACGGGGCGCCCAGTTTGTTGCTCCTACGTTTCACGTCAGACACAACGTGAGACGTCAACGCGCCAGCAAATTTACCTTGTTGTATTTCCTAATCTCGCGCACAAGGTTGCTGAAAGCTTCATCGACGTTGATACGCTGCTTGGCCGAGGTCTCGATAAATTTGCAACCAAAATGTTTGGCGAGGTCGCGACCCTCTATCAAGTGATTCTTGTAAACGGAAGAGTTTCTCGACGAAGAGAACGTGTTGGCGTACCGTTCATGCCGACTTGACGCTCATATTCGAGATCACACTTGTTGGCTACGACGATAACAGGGAAGGAGTCTTGGTCTTTGACGCGAAGAATCTGTTGGTGGAATGTGCTGATTTCCTCGAACGAGTTACGCGACGTGATGGAGTAGACGAGAAGGAAGCCTTCGCCTGTGCGCATATATTGCTCGCGCATGGCCCTATAGGTTGATTACTATGAGAGACGCGAATGGCGCCGGGTGTACCCACCCGTATTCTTCTTGCCCGGCAGTATCCAGAACGTCGAGGAGTGCGACCTCGTCATCAATGACACACTGCTTGCGGTATGAATCTGAGGACATGGGATTGAGGACTATGCCCGGGAAAGAAAAACGACCAAGGTACCCTCGATAGTTGGGTCATACTCGTCGACAAAGTGGCTTTGGATGAACTGAATTGTCAGGGCGGATTTCCCGACACCTGGGGAGAGGATTCTTGAGAAGATGGCCGAGCGCGTGAGAAGGGTGCTTGCTCACCACCACCGCCGACAACAACGAGCTTGTACTCTCTCAAGAATTGTGCCTAAGAACGGTGTCAAGATTCGGCACAGGCGAGGGTGGAATGGCGTACTCTGGACATGGCCCGTCGCGCGAAAGGTCAGTGTAGAGGAAGAAAAAGGAAGACAAAGAGGTAGACGAAAGAAGATAATACTCCCGCCAAGTCCCGCACATATATGCTCACCCACCAAATAACGCCACACCAACTTCACACACACAGCACTCATCACATCCAGTTCTGATCATGTCAGATGGTATAGCTTTTAAAAAACACGAGTATCTCAAGTACTTGTCCTTTAGCACGACCCCAGCTATCTCTGAACAACTTGACAGAAAAGTACTACGATTCGGGTTCACCAAACGCTGTGAGGTGCTGCTCGCCCCTGTCCCCATGCTCTGATCGATCCAGCGTCCTGACAAGCAGCAATCGGATCAGAACGCGAAAGAATCATGAAAATGGACAGTCCTCCCTCGACTTTGACGCCAGAAGAAACGGTGCTCGCAGCGCGGCCGCGATCCAAGAGGCGCATCCATATCTTTAAATGACGTTGACAGGATCCTGTTCGTGGGAAGACCTGTGAGCATATCGACGAACCTCTCCATTGTCAGATAATAGGCAAGCAAGCTGTAAGCATACCGAATTTGCGCGGACATGCCCAGCTCCGATGAAAGAGTAGCTATTTCTGCCATCTCCGGTCAGTCGGTGTAACGGGTGTCTCGTAATATCGACACCAACAATCTTCTTTGTAAGGTGTTAATCGCAATCAGTATTTTCTCGATCGGAGTGAACTGCAGGGATCTTGTGGGATGTGGGCACTGATGAATGAGGCACGGCGGCCAGGGGTGAAGGACTCTTCCCTTGGGAAAATCATTTGAGCCCCTGGACGCCGGGACAAGGTTACCAATCAGGTCTAGGTTCAAGTCAACGTTAAATTAATATCAATCATGTATTTTTTTTAATGTCAGGTTCATGAGAAGTTCGTGACACCTGCAGTATCGACAACTGATGGGCAATCGGGAGTGTGGCCAGCGTACTTATGCATCGAGATGGTCTGATCGTGTATCGTGTTACAGCGGGCGCCTACGTTCGCAGGGGAAATGCCAAAGCTGCCGTGGCCTTGTGGAGTGAGAAATTATTCAATGAAGCACGCCCCTGCCCTGTGCGGAGAAAGAGCTCTGGACCCTTGACCGAGCGGTATCCGATTCATCGTTATCACCGTTTCAATGCCCAACGGTACGCTGAGCTCCTTGAGATGTGAGCTGAATTGAGTTGGCCCGTGTCCCACTAGGATGCGGGATGGAACGTGAGACAAGCACTATCAGTACTTACATCTCCACCAAGACCTGTAGGACGAGACGAACGATGTCAGCTAGTAACCGAACCGCAGCGTGATGGACATGCCAGTTACATGAGGTAATCAGAGCGCCGCTCCAGTATAAACAGCCGATTCCAATTCTTTCAGCGATTCACTGCGCCAGCATGGTCGAGCCTCATGCCCTCTTTGCACACATTCTCGCTCAAACCAGGCAAAATGTCGAGATACTCATCGCTCACAAGCAGATCTCGGAAGCCGATGGAGAAGAGATCTTGTCCAGGCTCTCTGTGAATGCAGAGACACACAGGGAGGAACTATCGGTCGTGTCGCTGACGCAAAAGACGCAGCGCTTGAGCATGTCACCTGCTCCACCAAAAGTGGAAGCACGGGCGATCTGGGGGTGGTCTAGCGAGGTACGATGAACCATTGCATGTGTCGGGTGCGGTGTTGATGCGAGAGGCGCAGGATCCCAACGATCTGGCGTTTGAAGCAGGAGACATCATAGAGGTCATCAGTGAGACGAACGCAGACTGGTGGACGGGTCGCAATCGATCGGGCAAGCAGGGCTTGTTCCCGTCCAACTATGTCGAAAGGCTGCCACCCCGCAGCTTGTCACCCATCTTTGTCCCGGAGCCACGCAAGTCGATAATGTCCAGAGGATCTTCGGAGCAGCGGTACTCTTCGCCTGCGCTGCCAAACCCATCGCCCCATCCATCGCCACAGCCATACCCTGCACCGCCACAGACACACTACCCACCTCCGGGGGGATATTATCCACCTGCTGGACCGCCTCCGGGTGCGATGAACTATTCTTATGCGCCACCTCCCGGGCCACCGACGCCACAGCCGGTGGCACAACAAGCGCCGGTGAAGAAGAACAAGTTTGGAGGGCTGGGACAGGTGGTGAGTGTGGTCACGTGCTCTTTGACGGCACGGATGACGACAGTGTGTAGATGGCGCAATCTGCAGCCGGTGGAGCGGGCTTTGGAGCTGGTGAGTGCGATATGGGGGTATTGTAAGCAAGACTGACGGTGTGTTGCAGGTGCTGCGATCGGAAGTGGGATCGTGAACTCGATATTCTAGAGAGTGATGTAGGATAGTTGCTAAGCATGGGAACACGGAGGTGTAATCGTGGGAATATATTACTGAAAAAGCGAGTCACAGGAGATGCTGACAGATGCGGTGGTGGATGCTGAGGAAATCGGGTGTGCTATATTATCGAAAGGCAGGTCCCATCCATGCACTTGTCCCGCTCCCCTACACCTCCCTTCCCCTTCCCCCCCTCGAACAATGTCCGCCCCAGTCCGTCGCCTCGTAAAAATAATCGTCATATCCGACTATGTCTGTTCCCTCTCTCCACTTGCCCGCCCCCACTCATCTTTATCCAGATTTGCAGCTTCTGCTACATTGCCAACAAGTCCCTCCATGACGCCATAGAGGCCTGCCGCGATCTCCCTATCCGCTTCGACGTCGAATTCCGTCCATTCACTCTCATGTGCACTTCCTCTCTCATCGACGCGAACAAGGGTGCCAGCCGCAAAGTCTATCTCGCCAAAAAGCTGGGCAAGGAACAGGCAGAGGCAAAGTCCAAGGTCGCGTTGGACATGGCCGAGAAGGCCGGTCTCAAAATGTACGCTTTCGCCTTGCTGATTGTGTCCCCTCCCGCAAACACTCCCTCGCGCCCAGGGCCGAAGACGGCGTGATGTGTCGTTCAACCCAAGCACACAGGCTCTCCGTGAAAGCCTACCAGGTCGGCGGACAGCCAATGCAGCAACAGCTTAATTCTCTCCTTTTCGATGCCTGTTTCGCAAAGGGCGAGGATATCAGTCGCGAAAGTTTCCTCGCCGACGCCGCCGTCAAGGTTGGCCTCATGAATAGAGAGAGGGCATGTTCTCCGTTTTATCACCGTCCCGTTTGCTCAGACACCCTACAGGCAGTCGAGTTTCTCAAGTCCACGGAAGCTCTAGATTGTGTCGAAAAGATGGTCGAGGCTGCCAGGGCGAACGGTGTCAATGGCGTACCATTCATCATCATTGATGGAAAGTGGGCCTTGAACGGCGTCCAGCCTGTCGATTGTTACATTCAGGTCAGCCCTTTCTTGTCTCTTCCGTCCCCTACGAATGTCCCCTGGCAGATCTTTCGAAAGTTGGCCCAGTCATATGGCTCTCCCTCCATCGCGAATCTGAGCAAGGCATGTAAAGACTGCAAGGATCCGATAACCGCGCCTGCACTCTCTGTACAATGACCACTTTTGTGCTTTCACGCGCTCCAGCCTCTGTTTCCTTTTTCCGTCTTCGCATTTAACCGAATTGCCCAGCATGCGGTTTGCTCTTTACTAATTATACATCAGCCACCCTCGACGTTCCCGCAGGAAATTATAACGGGCCGAGTTGTGTATGTTTGTGCACCTACAAAGCATGGACGCGTCGTTCCTTTATTTCTGTTCTTTATTCGGATCAGAACCTGTTGTCTCTCGTAGTACATGTTTTATGGAACCTGGTCGTATCTGATTCCTTTTTGCTATTCCCGACGGACCGGATAAGAGGTGAGTGTCTGCTTGCTGTCATTAATGAAACAACTCATGTCAGGTAAGCGATTGTAACAGTCAGCGCTAGTCAGCCTTGAGGTGAGTCAGCAACAAATTGTCCTAGTGATTGTGCCTGATACGCTCGTTGACAAAGCATCCACCGGGAAATACCCAATTATGCATAGTCGATTTCACGCTGGATGCAGAGGTCGAGTGTGTGCACGATTCTATGCTTTTGGGTTTAGGGTGCCACGCCATGCGGTAGGCAACCACTCAGGGAAGTACGCGCTGGGGACAGTACGTGTACTAATTATTGAACATCATTTGATGGCGTGCGACCGGCAACATTGTCATTGTATATATGATTAGGGTGTGCTGGGGGAAGCACGATGGTCAGGCCCGAACAAAGAAGAGGAACAAAGGGAGGGTACCGTGTTGTGCTTATGGCTTCCACTTGTGCAGAAGGTCCTCGAGCCCGCTGCGGATGCGGTCGGATGAAACATGCGGTGGCAAGAGGCCATTCGCCTTGAGCTTGTCGACTGCTGCAAGCACCCAGTTCTGGCAATTCCAATCCTCCCTGCCGCGATGGACGACGACCTGCTGCATCAGGCGTTCGACTTGGGTTGATCTGGCGGGATCGATGTCGCCGAGGGGGAGACAACCCCTGTAGGCGTCTGCGAGTATTTCCATGCACTCATACTCTGTCCGGGAGTAGGTGAAGGTGTCGATGTTGCCGATGGCCTGGTAGCAAGTGCCCCAGTGATCGACCTGCTCTGCGGCTTCTCTGCCAGAGCTGCTCGCACTGAGGGACTGCAAGGTTGTGTTTGATACGAGGAAGAGGGCCCAGTGTAGAGGCAAGCGCTGGCCGTCGGACGCATGGCCGCGCCAGTAATGGGCTACGCAGAGGGTGAGGGTGTGTGTCGGGAGGCAGAGATCGGACATGCTTGACCATCTCCTTTACATACTTGACTACTGAAATCACAATGCAAGCGTAGAGTGGAGTGAACGTCACCGGTCTCTTCCCGCGCCACCGAGCAGCCCCCTCTCGTTTTCAACCTGGCACTTGTTCACATCATACAAGTCCCAAAATGACCCTCTTTGTCCCCCTCGACGAAAATCAGTCTCCACCCACCTCCCCTTCATTCCTCGTACATTCAGACGATGTCATACACCAGCTCCGCAAGGCTCTCAGAACCATCTTGAAGGCAAGGCGCTTGGTCGTCGTCTGTGGTGCGTCCCCCTCTGCTGATAGCACCCGGAATCATTCGGAATATCAACCACTTTGCATCCCAGGCGCAGGCATATCTGTCCAAGCAGGAATTCCGGACTTCCGATCTCCAACCGGTCTATTCCAGACTCTGAAGCGGGATAATCCCAAAGAGTCCCTCTCCTCGGGCAAGGATCTCTTTGACGCATCCGTATTCAATGTGAGCGCCTTCCCCCATCATGTCGTCTGTCCCGCAAGTGTCCTCCTCCTGTCTGCACCAGCTTGTTTGCAACCTTACCCGGCCCGTCTGCGTCCCACCCCCGAATCATGCTCACAATCTTCCATAGTCAGAACACACAACCTCGTTATTCTGTCAAATGATCGCTCAATTATCCGAGCTATCGCAGGCCGCGAGCCCCACCCCTTTCCATCAGTTACTTCGCATCCTCGACGAACGCGGGAGGCTCTTGCGCGTGTACACACAAAACATCGACGCGATAGAATTAAAGTCTGGTCTCTCTTTTGGTGTCCCCGAGTTCGAAGACAAGCGCTGCAAGCCTCGATCAAAGGCAAAGACGTTTCCCACCACTGGCCCCGCAGATCTCATCCCATCAACAAGTTGCACCCCGTCACAGCCTTCTGCTTCCCAACCTAATTCACGTTTATCATCGCCTGCTGTCGAGGTGCCACGCTGTATTCCCCTCCACGGCACGCTTCAAACGCTGCACTGTCAAACGTGTACCCACACGTTCCCGCTCGAAAATTACTTGGACTCGTTGACATCAGGAACACCCCCGTATTGTCCGGAATGTACACAGATGGAAGAGACGCGACAGTTGGTTGGAAAACGTGCTCGCGGTGTGGGCAAGCTCCGTCCCAGCGTTGTATTGTACAACGAGACGCACAAGGACGGTGAAGGTGTGGGGGAGGTTGTAAGGAGAGACCTCGTCGGAGGGTCAAAAGGAAAAGGCCGCAGTGGAGCAGACGTGCTTCTCGTCGTGGGTACCAGCTTAAGGGTTCCAGGAACGAAGCGCATCGTACGCGAGTTTTCAAAGGCCGTACGATCTCGCGGTTGTAGTTCATCCAAGGACTTGCCAGCTTCCACGCCCAAGCGTGCATCAAGGGCATCAATCCCATCTCCGTCACCACGTCGATCCCTGGAGTCGAAAGATGGTTGTCCTCCTATCAGGTCAATATATCTCAACCTTGACTTTCCTGTTCCGACTCGGGAGTGGGAAGGGGTGTTTGATGCGTGGGTGCAGGGTGATGCCCAAAGCTTTGCCCACATCTTGATGGACGAAATTGCCAAAGAGGTTGCCGCCAAGGAAGCTGTGCTTGAGCGCAAGCGCAAGCGCGAGGAGGAAGCGGCCTCAGGCGAGCAAGCCGAGGCGACAGACCAAGCTCCACCTGCCAAAAGACGCAAGACCACGAATCAGAGCCCAAGCAAACCTACTTCTCGAAAACGAAAATCCTCGGACGCGCCCCGTAGTGCTCCTCGGAAACCTCGTAGTGGCAAAAAATCTGCTCGGCCAACGCCAAGTAAAACTTTGACCGGGTCTGCTTCCAAGCCGACGTCTGCGGAGAAGGTCTACATCCGGATTAAACGTCGCGTTCCCGAGGTCATTATTTCGACCCATTCCCCTTTGTGTGTTCTTCTTAAGGAAAAGCAGAGTATCCCCGCTACTCCACCTGTTTCACAATTGAAACACAGGAAAATTGGCTCCGCGGGTTCAAAGCATGACAACGAATGCTATCCTCTCTCTGATAACACCGACAGCAGTCCGATGACCGACAGCGATCGGTCTGATGTGTGTTCTGATGGGGAAGCTTCGGACGAGCTTCCGACACATTTGCATCACGATCGGGGGTTGGATGAGTGTCCTTGACATTCTTCCGAGGCCTATCCTTATTTTATTTATGTATAAACAGTTTATACTAGAGGATGGATAATATTGTCGCGTTCCATTGTCGCATTCCAGTCATGGAGGTGAGAAGGCCCAGAATGGTAAAATGGTTACACGGTAGTACGCGTACCTAACCTACCTTGAATCCGACCGCGATATCGACGCTCGTACCCAGCCATGTCGTCGTCCACGCCAAACACCTCCAAGCCAGACGAGAACGCCGCAAAGGTGCCAGAAAAGCCCAAATCCGACGACGTACCACATCTTGGCGTTCTGGAAGAGGACGACGAGTTTGAGGAATTCGAATGTGCAGGTAAGACCTGTGGTAAGACGCGTACATCGAGGCTGACACGTCGTATGGGGTAGACTGGGACGATTCACAGACAGACCTGGCGCATTTGAACGGTGCCGCGCCCGGCGTTGCCAACTCGAGTGGAGACAAGCTTTGGGAAGATAATTGGGATGACGACGACATCGAAGACGAATTTAGCGTCCAGCTACGGTGAGTCTGCGCGTTGCACGACAGTCATGGTGTCTGATTTGACGCCACGCATGGACGATGCGTAGGAATGAACTTGCAAAGGCGGGAAAAGGGGACGCCATGCAGCATTGATTTGGATCTCGTGGATGTGCCGACGCCTTGTATCACCAAAAAATACATTTGCATTTGCCATCTGTCGCATGACGGGATCTGACAGATGTTGGATGGTATTTTGAAGGCAAAGTTATACTGCTATGGTACAATTTACGCATGCTTTTGAACCGATATCGTGCTACCGGTATATCACCAGTCGCTATCAGATACCCCTACTCGTCGTCATTCAGATCTGGCAAACGCCGCGACAACAGAACCAAGGTCGTGGCGAGCATCGCAAGGCCAACATAAACCAAGTTGCCGCCCAAGACGTTGTACTCTTTGGAAAAGGCGAATAACGAAGTTGTCGATACTGGCCCAATTGCACGCGCGATGGACGTCAGACTCTGGCTGAGCCCGTGTACAGAGCCCAGAGATCGTTTGTTAGGAGCCACTCGCGTGACAAACATGGAAATGACAGCTGCACGAAAAATGTGAGCTCATTGACCCGGCCAGAGACTGAACAAACGCACGGAATGCTATCTCCAGGCAGACCAAGCATACGAGTTGCATCACCAACAGGATCCAGATTATGGGTCCGACTTTGCCCTGCGCCATAACAACAGCACTCATGATCGGGAAGAGCAGGATCAGAGGGTAAAACCAGAGGACAGCGGAACAAAAGGCTTTTTTGGGTCCAAACCATTCTATGAGCTTTGCGCCGAACAACGCCTGTATGGTGCCATTCGCGACTCCAAAGATTGCCAGGAACGAACCGATGATGGGTGGCGGAAATCCTAGGCCACCGATCTCAATGGGTGCCGAGCAAAACAAAGGTATAAGAACAAGGATCCCAATGTCCAAAAGTCCCAGCGTCCCATAGTTGATGATGGGGATCATCACGGAGTAGGTTTTCATGAGCGTCGACATTGGAATAGTTTGTACATTGTGGGGATCCGGGGTATGTTGGGTGTCTTCAACTGAAGGCCGCTCTGATCGAGGCTGTTTGCCTGTTTTCGATGGCAGCGACTAGGAGTAGTGTAATCCCAGACAGTCAAAAAATCGATATTGTACATACCTCTTTCAGGAATGCCGCACAAATCAAAAACGTCAACAGTGTAAAGCATCCTGATATCAAAGACGGGAGGAAGTATGGGTACGTCGCCCAGAATTCACCCTGAAAGATGTGGGGCCATCGTTCTTGCGGCTTCACCAGTGCACCTCCGTATAGCGGACTACCAGGTACCGGCGTAAGCCCCAGAAATCCAATGCACCAGTCAGAATATCCAAACGCACGCAATAGTAACCCCGATGCTAAACGTAGCTGGCACCATGGTAAAGACCCGAGCCATATTGGTATGGTCGGTGATATCGCCGAGTATACTCTTCATCACCCCGATGTTGCCATTGAGGACACCGGCGATACATCGACTTGGGCATCCCTTCAGTGTCGTAGACTTTCAGATAAGGGATCGAACGCACTTACCTCATGATAAGCGTACCCAGTGTGCGCGATAAGCCAAAGGCAAAGCTGGACGCACTAAGGCCGAGCAGACCAAGTAAAATCACGGGCCGTCGACCAATAAAATCGGATAACCGGCTCCACTGCCAAGTCGTGAGTGCCTGGGTGACGAAAAAGAGGGATTCCTGCGCAAGGATGAGTATGGCAGTATATCTATCAACGTATGTGCACTTACGATAAGACCTGCATAATAACCAATCTTACGATCGTCTCCTCCTGTGACGCCAAGCTCGCCGATGAGCTAGGAACGAACCATTTATCGCGGATGCATCAGATACTGCAGGGTATCAGACCAATTATTGACCGACCTGATTAATGAAAGGAAAGATGTATGCGGACGAGATGGGTTCCGCAATCAAGGCAACGAAGACAAGACTTATTTGACTCCATGGCAAAGGTGTCTTTGCTTTTACATGGAGAAGTGGGGTCTCCTCGTCGAGAGATCTGTCATGGCTCGCCATGGTTGAAATCCAAGGAAGAATAAGTTTGAATTTGCACTAGGCGCTGAACTAAATTTACGCGGGTGACGTTGACCGCAGTCAAAGCGGGTCAGGCTGCTAAAGTAATGACCGGGCAAAGAAGGAGGGGTATGCCACTCTCCGTTAGGCAGGGGCTTTAGTCTGAGTACTCAGTCGTGTAGTGCTGTATTAACACACCTTTATGATCGTTAGATGCTCGTGAGCCAGCCTTTTTGCGTGCCAGTTTATGCAAAAGCATCTGGGAAAACGAGGCTCTGAGCATTGATTCAGACCCTACAATGGTCGTGCCAACGCCTTGTATCACATTGATCTTGACCCTCCATGAAATGAAGAGATCTAGAGCCCAGTAAATATACGTATATGAAATGCGTGGGATATCTTTTGGATGCGAGGTTGTACTAGTCTATAGCCAAGCTTCTTATTCCTCCTCTCCATCTTTCAAATCTGACAAACGTCGCGACAACAGAGTCAGGATTGTGGCGAGCATTAGCAGGACGACATAAATCAAATTGCCACCCAGAACATTGTACTCTTTGGAAATGGCGAATAACGAGGTTGTTAATGCTGGTCCGACCGCACGCGCGGCGGACGTAAAGCTTTGACTGAGCCCGTTCACCGAGCCCAGAGATTGTTTGTTAGGAGTTGCTCTGGTGACAAACATAAAGATGACAGCTACATGACGAAGATGAGTTCATTGATCTTCCCAGAAACTGAATAAACGCACGGAACGCCATGTCCATGAGGACTATAGATATCAGTTGCATAATAAGAAGGATCCAGATTATGGGTCCGACTTTGCCCTGTGCTGTAACAACAGCACTCATGATCGGAAAAAGCAGGATCACGGGGTAAAAACAAGGGACGGCGTAACAAAACACTTTTTTAGCTCCGAACCTTTCTATGAGCTTTGGGCTGAGTAACGCTTGTACGCTGCCATCCACAATTCCAAATATTGCAAGGAATGTGCCGATGATGGGTGGCGAGAATCCTAAGCCACCAATTCCAATTGGTGAGGAGCAAAACAAGGGCAGAAGAACAAGGATGCCAATGTCTAAAAGTCCCAGCATCCCATAGTTGGCGATGGGGATCATCACGGAATAGGTTTTTAAGAGGGTCCGCATTGAAACGGGTTGTATGGGTGGATTATCCAAAGGATTTTCGACGGTTGAACTTTCTGATTGAGATTGTTTACCCGTTTTCGATGGCAACGACTAAAAGAGCGCGTGATTCCTAGCCAGCTCGAAGCATGACGATGTCATACCTCCTTCATGAATGTCGCACAGACCAAGAACGTCGACAATGTGAAGCATCCCGATATCAAAGAGGGGAGGAAGTACGGGTATGTCGCCCAGAATTCACCCTGAAAAATGTGGGGCCATCGCTCTTGCGGTTTCGCTAGTGCACCGCCATATAGCGGACTACAGAACAACGAAGACCTCAGTAATCCAATACAACAGTCAGAATGTTCAAACGCACGCGATGGCAGCCCCCGTGCAGAAAATAGCTGGCACCATAGTAAAAACCCGAGCCATATTGGTGTGGTCGGTTATATCGCCGAGTATACTCTTCATGACCCCAACGTTGCCATTGAGGACGCCAGCAATACATCGACTTCGGCATCCCTTCAGTGAACTTTCCCACGAGAGGTCGAATGCACTTGCCTCATGATGAGCGTACCCAGTGTGCGCGACAAGCCAAAGGCGAAGTTAGACGCACTAAGACCGAGCAGGCCAAGTAAAATCACGGGTCGCCGACCAATAAAATCAGATAGCCGACTCCACCGCCAGGTCGTGAGTGCCTGGGTGACGAAAAAGAGAGATTCCTACAAAGAAATGAGTATGGCAGCAGATCTGTGAAACATGCGCGCCTACGATGAGACCTGCATAATAACCGATCTTGCGGTCGTCTCCTCCCGTGATGCCAAGTTCGCCGATGAGCTTTTTTCACGAAAACGGACCATTCGTTGCGTATACGTCAGATACCGCAGGATATGAGATCAATTACTAGTAGTGACTGACCTGATTAATGAAAGGAAGAATGTATGAGGACGTGATGGGTTCCGCAATCAATGCGAGGAAGACAAGGCTAATCTGATTCCATGGAAGAGGTGTCTTTGCCTTTACCTGGAGAAGTGGGGTCTCCTCGTCGGGACGTCTGTCTTGACTCGCCGATGTCGCCATGGTTGAAATCTGAGGAACGACAAGTTCAAATTCACATATTGGCGGTGACTAATTTATGCGAGTCACGACCGAGTCAAACCGGCAAGTTTAGGTAACCGCAGAAAGAGGGTTCCGTACTGCCAGTGGCACTCTCCATTTGGGAGGGTCATGGTCGTACTGTAAGATATCCTCGGTGACCGCTTAAATGTTTGTGAGCCAAGTTCCAATGAGAGAGGCTCGCCCGGTGTGGAAGGAAGGTCTGGTTTAGTGTTGCTTGCCGAATGCTTTCGAGCCCACTGTGGGCCATGGTGAGGGACAGGAACAAAGGTTCTGCCCGGATGCGGCCCGTGGGAGTACACCTCTTTTACATAATAGGTCATTGCTGACTTTGGTCGAAATAAGAACCTACCCACCGTATCTCCTACTCAGCAACCATGTCCCTGCTGGTGTGCACACTCCTTGTACTCGCTTACTCCACCATTGGTCGCGGCTGGTAGTTCCCCACACAGCCCTGGAAGGATGGCAGTCTGAGTAGGGGTAGCCCCCTGATGAGAGTTTTCGCAGGCTCGAAACCGCTACCATCCCGTCTCTCTGCCTGTCACTGAGCATATATGCGGAACGAAAGCTCAAGACACGTTTGGAAGTCTTTCAGGTCCTTTATTTATACAACAAACCTCCTACTGCACCTCCCGTTGAGCTGCTTGGATGACATAAGGAACGAGTTCAGCGTCCGGCTACGGCGAGTCTGGCCGGCCATAGCATGCTAGTAAAGGGACCTGATTCGATGCCGCGCAAGGACGATATGTAGGAGTGACCTCGCAGAGACAAGAAAAGATGATGTCATGCTACCATTGACTTGGGGCTTTTAGTTGTGTGACACCCTAGTTGTACTCACATACTCACATGACAAGAACCCACTCGCAGGTGTGCAATGCATAGGATGTATATTATCAATCACCATTCGAGTTCCTATTGGATATCACTCCTCGTCTTTCAAATCCGGCAAACGTCGCGATAACTCAACCAAGAGCGTGGTGAGTATTAGTAGGATCACATAAACGAAATTGCCGCCCAGGACATTGTACTCTTTGGAAATGGCGAATAGCGAGGTTGCTAATGCTGGTCCAATCGCACGCGCGGCGGACGTAAAGCTTTGGCTGAGCCCGTTCACTGAACCCAGAGATCGTTTGTTAGGAGCCGCTCTCGTGACAAACACAAAGATGACAGCTATATGACAAAAGTGAGATCGTGGATCTGTCCTGACAGTGAATATACGCACAGTTGGCTAGGTCCATGAGGACAAAAGAGATGAGTTGCATAAACAAAAGGACCCAAATCATTGGTCCGACTTTGCCTTGTGCTGTGACAACAGCACTCATGATTGGGAAAAGCAGGATCATCGGGTAGAAAGATAGGACACCGCAACGGAATATTTTGTTGACTCCAAGCCATTCTATGAGCTTTGCACCGAACAATATCTGTACACCACCATCCAAGATTCCAAATATTGCCAGGAACGTGCCGATGATGGATGGCGGTAATCCCAGACCACCGATTTCAATGGGTGATGAGCAAAACAAGGGCATGAGCACAAGGAAGCCGTTCTCTAAAAGTCCCAATGTTCCATAGTTGACGATGGGTATCATCACGGAGTAGGTCTGCAGGAGATTCAACATCGTAACAGGCTGTGCGCTGTTCGTGGGTGAATTATCTTCAAGCGTTGAAGTCTCCGACGGAGGCTTTCTCCCTGTTCTCGATGGTAACGACTAAAAGACCACGTGATTAGCGATTATCAGCCAGTCCAAAACGCGTCCATGTCAGACCTCTCTCATGAATATCGCACAGACCGAAAACGCCGACAATGTGAAGCACCCTGATATCAAAGATGGGAGGAAGTATGGGTACGTCGCCCAGAATTCACCCTGAAAGATATGGGGCCATCGCTCTTGCGGTTTCGCTAGTGCACCGCCATATAGCGGACTACAGAACAACGAAGGCCTCAGTAATCCGATACACTAGTCAGAATATTCAAACGCACGCGATGGTAGCCCCCATGCAGAAAATGGCTGGCACCATGGTAGAGACCCGAGCCATATTGGTGTGGTCGGTTATATCGCCAAGTATACTCTTCATGACCCCAATGTTGCCATTGAGGACGCCAGCGATACATCGACTTCGGCATCTCTTCAGTGAACTTTCCGACAAGGGGTCGAATGCACTTGCCTCATGATAAGCATACCCAGTGTGCGCGATAAGCCAAAGGCAAAGTTAGACGCACTAAGACCGAGCAGACCAAGTAAAATCACGGGTCGCCGACCAATAAAGTCGGATAACCGGCTCCATTGCCAGGTCGTGAGTGCCTGAGTAAGGAAAAAGAGAGATTCCTACGTAGAGATAAGTATGGCAGCATATCTGTGAAAACATGCGTGCCTACGATGAGACCTGCATAATATCCAATCTTACGATCATCTCCTCCTGTGATGCCGAGTTCGCCGATGAGCTTTTTTCATAGAGACGAACCATTCATTGCGTGAGCGTCAGACGTCGTATGGTATGAGAATAGTTGCTGACTGACCTGATTGATGAAAGCAAGGATGTATGCGGACGAGATCGGTTCCGCAATCAAGGCAACGAAGACTAGATTAATCTGACACCATGGCAGAGGTGTCTT
>JBBPRA010000349.1:0-28027 GCA_038092775.1 Boletus rubescentipes | reverse complement strand
AGCTCTCACACTCGAACTCGCCATGGAAATGTTGGGTAAAACTCCATTTTAGCACTGACGCCAGGGGTGTACCCATCCCCGTCAAGATCGTTCCCTTTGGCACCCCCATCATGTCCAAAACCCTGGTTGAGGATCGAATTCGGCGTGCCCAGCGAGCCATCCTCAATCCCTCCAAGGATCCCAAACAGTACCTTCTCCAGGATGACCTGCCGGACGACAACGAAGTTTCGTTTTCCAAAAACTATGTCTCGTTGGAGATCAGTGGTTCAGAACTCGCGGATCTCTCGTTCGTTGACCTCCCGGGTCTTATCGCCAGCGTCGGGAGGGGAAGTGACGATTACGAAAACAAAGGAACTGCCAGAGGCAGCGTTTTTGGCCCATGAAGATGGAGACGACGCTACGGAGGAATCTCTCGCCGAACGAAAGGAAATATTTATTGATGAAGTCCTGGAGCGCGCTCAAAAGTAGGTTTCCATTTAGTTGCACCAGTCGGGGTCACATGTTGACGGTAATTGGTATCAGCGCACGCACGCGAGAACTTCCAGACAACTATCCTTTCGTAGTCCAACGCAATTACATCAAGGAAATCACGGAAAAATGGGGTGGGCCAGCGATGGTCCTCTTTGACCAAATTTACGCGATTTTGCGAGCCGACCTTGCGAAACTCGTCGACGACCACTTTACGCACATGGGCAACGGGAACGCGAAACAAGCCATATTGTAAGCTCCTTCTTTCCCGTGGTACCGTTCAGGCTCACCACGACTAGGATGATCGTCAACGACCACCTCGACGAAGCTGCCGTTCGAACCAAAGAAAAGATCCAACGGCTACTCGCCCTCGAAGGAAACCCCGCCACGCTCAATACGCATTATTACGCTGACTACAAAGACAAGTTTATCGCGTACTACAAGGCCGCCCGGGATGACGGCGACTTGGCGGCCGTGCTCTGTGGGGAGCGGCAACAATCGGCCGACTTGGAGCATTCAGTCAACATCGCCCTTGCCAAGCTCAACGAAATCGGATTATCGGCTAAAGCGATTGATCTTCCAAAGTTGCTACCCGCGGACCCGAAGGAGCCGGCTCTGAACATCATAGCGGGCGTACGGGCGTATTTCTAAGGTAGGGTCGGGTCCGGGACAGTGTTGTGACACTGAGATGAGCTGACTCGACACGGGGTGCATCTTCAGTCGCATACAAGCGTTCCGTAGATATGGTCCCAATGGCGATCGACCACGAGATCGTACTCGGGGTACAGCAAGGCATTAACAAGGCCCTCCAGGAGGGACTTCAAATCACGGGACCAGATGGGTATAATCGCTGCAAAGGCATGTTGGAGGAGCGGATTAGCATCGTGACGATCCGCCAGGAGACCCTAGAGAAAATGCAGAGGCTCCAGGCCGCACGCCAGGAACTGAGGCGATTGATGTGAGGTCGACGTTGTGATTACGGATATGATACTAGGGTGTGATCGCGTTGTACTACATTGAATGGTTTGTCTTGAATGCCATTTCATCCTGATCGATGGATCACTGTCTTCCGGACATCTTTCTTGACTCGGTTCGCAGGCTTTCCGCAGGAAGTCGTTCGCCTTCGGCCATCCCTGACGCCGTAAGGAGTCAATGTTCCATCCGAAGGATCGATTGGCTCTCACCCCCCTGTCGGGAATCGGATAATCGGGTCGGAAATGTCCGAGTCACTTGGCAAGTCGCAGAAGGCCCGCTCGATCTTTCTTTCCCAGTGAAACAGACGTGCGCTACGGTCTATCCTGGACATATGTACTCCAACCAAGCAGACGTTACGACACTTGAGCCCCCCCCCTCCATCTTTCCTGCCACCACTCAGCTCCAGAAAATGTGCACAACAGGACTTGACGTGGAGAGTGAACGACTATCGTTGTCCTGCCTAGGGGTGCCTAAGACTAGCCTCTGACTGGGACTTGAAGCTTGAACACTTCCCAGTGCTGCTGCTCATGGGGGCCAATCCAATTCTGACTACGTTCAATCATGCGGCTCATCACGAACGTCAAACCCATGATTCAAAAGTAAGCAAAGCCAACTTGCCACCGTCTATCCCCGGTGACCAGTAGTCGGCGGAAACCCGGTGGGCGCCTACTCCCACTTGCTGATTGGCGGCCCACGATCGCATGATTGTGGTCAGGGATTCGATATTGATCCATTCTAGAATCTTATTTTAGCCGATAAAGGTACCGAACCGAGAAGTAATATGCATGTTGCCACAACTCCGACTCGGATCGTGCAGATTTGAAGGAGATAAGTTTGGCTTACATACCACAATCATCAGCTTGATTCTTTTGCACTGAATGTCCGCCAACCCTGACGAGTATTCATTGCCATAATAATACTAGTGTGAGTGCTTGAACTCCGTCAACTTCGTCCAATTGACAGAAGCGGTTCAGCCGTACTTGGCAACCATGTTGGTTTTGAGAAAGCCTACAGGGCGGAAACAATTTGAGAGGCGGTTTCGGGCTCCTTCTTACCAACACGGGCGTTAGTTTGCCCATACGGACTCGTTGACGAGCCGTGATCGGACCACACCTGGAGTGCCAAGCCTGGGTCAAGGGAAAAAATGCAGCTATCGTAAGACCTATGTATTAATATTAATGACAAGTAGGTTCTGCTCATTCTGCCCGCACAGATCACATGCCCTTTTTTTTGTCCATTGTGGCCGTAATCAACTTATCCCTCTGAGGGTATTAAAGGACCACGCCCACGTTCCTATACTCAGGAAACCACTGCGTTGCCCTCTGTGAGTATTAGCTTCCTCCCTAGCCGTACCTCACTTCCTCACGTATTGATCTCCAGTCGTTGTCCAACCTAAACTGAAACCATCGTCCTATACTCTTGCCATCAGGCTTTATCACTCTCAGCGCCTTCAGAATGTCCAACTTGAGTTCGCTCTACTTCGTGAACTATACCCCAGACGTCATCCACATCCGTGTCACTTTCCAGGGACAGACAACTCACCGTTTCTTTGATCTCAATCCAAATGTCAAGCTAAATTGGGACAGGGCAGGCTGGGAGGTCGCGTATATCATCAGAAGTGACAATAGCTTGCAGGAGTGGGCTGTGAACCCTGGCGTGACTTATAATGTCTATCCTAATTACGCTATCGTAGAGAGCCAGGCACTATGTCCTGGTACCTAGGATTCGTTGTAGCCGTTTCGTCAGTTTGTGTCATGTACGTAGAATCTGGGTTGCCAAGTGGTTGGTTCAGAGTCGTTTGGCGCGACTCCTTTGCTGGCATCACGGTGACAAAGGACTTGGAAACTGCACATATTCATTCAGATGAAACTGTCAATGGAAAGTATCCTCAGCGCCTCACTGGCAAAGAACCACCTGAAACATGAATGTATGGGCGACTCTGAGGAAGGATGACCAAGTCTTTGTTTTCCTAGTATTTTGCGAGATTTGCCGTGTGACGACGCAAATTCTCTTCGTCTGCTCATTAAGTGCTTGCCAAGAGTCTTCTCAATTTCGGATCACATCATTCCGTGTTCGGTTCGCGTCCGAACAGAAGCCTCCTCAGTCGCTGCATGCTTCTTTTTTTGTGCTCATTTGATCTTTTGCGGAACACTGCAGACGTAATCCAGCTGTACTCAGGGCATTTGATGGTATAAAAGATCTCGCACTCGCACTCACTACTCTTCAGGAACCCATTGCGTTGCCCTCTGTGAGTCTCAGCTTCCTCCCCTGTGATACCTCACTTCCTCACGTATTACTTCCCCATCTCTAGCACGTGTTCGACCTAAGCCGAATTCATTGTCCTTTCCTGTTACCCCATCACCCGGTGCATACAGAATGTCGACTTACATCAACATCAAGAATAATACCCCTAACCCAATTCTTGTTCGCATCAGTAACACAGATGCAACGACTTCAGTGTTCACGACCATCAATGCAGGAGAAATAGACCAGTGGTCGAGGACTGGCTGGGAGGTTGCAGAGATCATCAGAAATGATACCAGTATACAAGTTTGGGCCGTGGAGGCCGGGGGTAGTGGCTACTCTGTCTATCCTAATGGCGTTATAGTCGAAGGCTCTGTATGTGGCTAGAAGTCGTCATCTTTGTTTTGTTTGTCTTCTGTATCGCAGTATCCGGGTTTAGTGGTCAGCTCCATTGCGTGCCAGTGACAAAGAAGTTGCTTCAATTAGTTGAAAGCGCTATTGCGTGAAAACATACAAGGTGTGGTATGCCCCAGTGCCTGGTCCCGTAGAATCCAAATTGCAATATTCTTGGCGCCTCACCAGCTACATAACGATAATTGCGAACGTCGCATGGTTGCCAACTCTATTAGCCGTAGAAGGTCCCCTTTTGACTTTGCAAACAATATTTTTTCTCCAAACATACCGGCGCTATATATACCATCGTCGTTTTTCGGTGGGGACCAGACCACACGTGAGTTCCTTGGGAATAGATTAATCACGAAAGAAGTTCTCGTCTGGAGACGAGATGTATTCTGTATCACTTTCATGGCGAGGTGACAAGATACCGTCAACGTTGTCCGTGAGTTGTACATCTACTGGCGTGCCAGGAACGCACTCGTGCACAATGCGCACAGAATGAGTGACTGATTCAGGCCATGTTCTGTTCGCATCCAAACAATAGACTTATGCCAGCGAAGACGAGAATGGTGCCTCCTCTCTATAATCAGGCCGATAAATTGCGCAAGGGAAACAGGAAGTAATGTCAAAACGCATTTCACCCGATGGGAATAAAGGGCAGTTCTAGCTTAGTTGATGAACCAAATTTCCAAGATGAATTACTTGATCGTATGGGAGCTTCAAGGGCCTGCTGTCAACCCTTGATGCCGCGCCGAACTAGTCCTAATATGTACCTGCACAACTCGGATCCTGCAGATAAAACGGAGATGTGTGCTTAAGTATGAGTACTTGGTACTAATTCAAAGCACATCGCTTACATACCACGATGTTCAAGCCGATTCTTTCGCATTGAATGTCAAGCAACCTAGTTATGGATTTATTACTAGTACCATAATGCGAGTTCGTCTCCGTCGTTCAATTGCTAGATCCTGCTGGTGACCCCAACTTGGACTGAGGGTTGCCGTACGTGTTAAGTTAAAGGAAGGGCAAAGTTCCCGTGTTGAAGCAATCAACGGCGGTCTTGGTGCCTTCCGTCAAAGATCACGTCAGTTTTCGAAGATGGATTCATTGACGAGCAACAGTAGTCACTTCCACGTGCCACTGGGTTAAGGGCAAAGGAGAATAAACCAAACGAAATTGAAATGGAGACTGAACTATAAAAAGCTATCTGAGCTAGAAGTTTGTCTAAGAACTATGACATAGCACTCACCGATTGCTCACAAACAAAAAAAATAAGCCCAGGATTGAAAATCTGCTTGGCGACTTTGCAATGAGTGATTCAATGTTGGCACAGGAGCAAGTAAAATTGCGGTCATCGACGCATCGGGTCATGACGACCAACAGGACATGGTCGTAAAACCCAGGTAGACTTGTACTTCCTCTGATGATGTATCTGCGAGAGGTCGAAACTATTTCATCGGTTTGTTAGTTGTATCTGAGCTGAGTAGTTAGCTTAGTGTCGTCGGATACTCCGAGTTCATCGTGCGGCAAAGGAAGCTGAAGACATGGTCAATCAACGTAGTGCCGACTCGGCACATGTCAGCATCCCAATTGTATAAGCGTTCTCGACGCTTTGCTAGGTAATAATGAATGCCAACTCACCCCATGGTTGCCACAGTTGACGTATAGTTGTTTTCCAGTGAGGATCAGACGGCGTGCGAATTCATTGGGAGCAAGTTGGGAGCGAAATGAGCCATCGTACGTGAAGGCGTGAGGACCCTTCAGGCGCACCTTCTCCGTGGGTTGGTGTGGTCCGGAGTGTCGAGATTGGCGGTGCGGCGTTGAGGGCGATCTGTCGTTGAAAGTTCAAGCGGAGGTGGGTTTGGTGTGGCGGAGTTGACAGTCCTATAGTGTCCCAGAGGAGCAGGCACAGAAGGGTTGGACTGTGCGTTATTTTTACCCGATGTGCCTTATTGCTATGCTTCATTCTGATGAGTCGGGGCTGACTGCCTCAGCTTTCCTTTATGATGGGTCAGCAGCGGGACGCTCTCCGAACGAGTGCCATTCGATCGGGTGACATTTTCATTGCCCGTTCCTTGCTCGGGGGTGTCGCAAGGAAAGACACGGTGTATGTTCCTTCTCTAAGACTTTCTCTCTTTCAAATGTTCACTACCATCATACAGCACTCACTCCATGTCATCTAGTGTCTGACGCGGGCAGTCTATTGTTCGGATAGCTGACGGAGTTGGCTTTGTCACCTCAGCGTTGGGTCGTGCGTCGCAACGAGGACGAGCAGAATGGGACAGACGTGTCACATGGGGGGTTCCTGGGAAATATCAACATCCTTGCTTTCTTGGTGCGTCGTACGCTCGTTGGGTTCGCACCGGGTCCTTTTTGACTGGCTCACGAGTGTGGATAGGCCATGACAATGTATACGTGAGGACAGTTGCGGCAGGCGCAATTGTGGCTACCGTCGAACATCATCCGCAGATGGACCTGGAGATGATCGATGCACTGCAAGCATGGTATCGAGGAAGGTGAGGCAGTGCTGTGTCGTTTTTGCTCATATCTTGAATGCATGTCATTACTAGGCCACGCCCGAGTCTGGTCACAAATTGGTGTCCCTCTTGGGATCGATCCAGTGAAACTAAAAATAATCACCAGGGAATAGTCATCGCACAAAGTATCGATCGTGCGGATCCATGTCCTCGTGCATCGTGCGCTTCGTGTTGTGGTTTGAGCGGCGCGTGCCACTAGTCCCCAAGACAAAGGTCGAATTGTTCTTTTGGTTTCTTTTCTCATCCTGGATGGGACGTACGACGGGAGGTGCTGCATTGGCGTGGTTGTCACATCAGTCGCTTCTGTTCAGCTGGTGATGACCATAGGGCTCCCCTTCAGGCCCTTCGGAGGAACAAGTTCGGTGAGTAGTTCCTTGGGCAAGAAGATAAAATATCAATATCCTTCTGATTGGTGGGTGCGCTAGGTTCAGATGGCAATGGCGTTACTCATGTTGAGGATTGGGTTAACGGGACCATTCGTCCCTGTGGCTGGTAATGCACTCGCAAAATGGTTACCTACAGTTGCAGCAGACTTTTTTGTATTCGTCGGCAATCCGCTGGGTGATCTGCGTGTGCGCTTCATGACGGTTCTAATCCTCTTGACCCTAAGGAATGTGCTGTGTCGCCCCACGTCTCTCGATGAGGTAGTAAAATGTTGGATGCTGGGGGTATGGTAAGGGTATATCAGAGTCATGTCGGGCTAGCATGTACTAGATTAAACATGTAACGAATGGCCAAAGCAAAGTGGAGCGACTAGGGTGCCAAGTAAGGGCCCCTTAGGATCGTCGTTTCTTTCACATCTAGTGTACTCTACATGTGCCTCTGCCTCTTTTGAGGGTATCCCGCATATGGCTCGCCCATGTACGTGTAGGCGGGGGAATCAGATGGAGCTGCCAAGGTCATCACCAGTAAGCAGACGGTATGGCTGGTATTGAAAAAGATTTACCTTCAAATGTGGGGAGTGAACCTGTGCCTGGCAGAAAGCCTGATGTATTACTTAACCCGCTACTCAGGGGAGATGGTTGAGCCAATCTACGCTCGTGTTCAATACGAGTAGAAATGACTGGTTTACAAAAGTACTCGCCTTTCAGGAAGCGCATGATATGGCCTCGATGGGCAGGCAATATCCAGATCGTCAACATGATTGAACGAACCAAATAACCATGAAGTTGGTACCTTTTATCCCTGACAAGCAATTCGAGATTCCTCCCTGGGTCCTCCGTGGTAGCTTGCCTGAGCGACGAAGAGAACTTGTCCACAAGAGAGTCTGCGTGAATCAATGATGACCCGAGCAAGTCGCAAAGAAGCGGTGACTGTGGGCAGTGGCTCAAGAACCGTTGTATGGCGGAGATCATCACCTTCGCAGTAGGCTGCTCATCTACCGATGACCAGCAATCTTGAATGAAATTCCAGTGTGAGTCATCAATCACGCGAGACGCTGGTCGGCTTGGCCTGTCTCCGTTTGCCAAGCGCAACACGACAGCAACATCTTCCTGAACTTCTGACCATGGTTGTTTGCCTGACAACACCTGCAGGAATATCAGTACCAATCCTGAATTTCGTCCAGAGAACTTGCCTGGAGGGCAATACAACCAAACGAATACACATCACTCTTGGTTGTCCTATTCGGTTCCTTTGCCGGATCCACTTGCTCCGGCGCGATCCAATGCAAGGCTCCCGGCCGTGCAGTGGACCTTTGAAGATAAGCCAATGCCTCGGGAATACTTCCTACCAAAGAAGCATAGCCGAAATCAGCTAGACGAGCAGTGTAGTCCGCATCGAGAAGCACGTTGTTCTGTTTTATTTTTAGACAAACATCGCAGAAATGCTGTACCGCGACATACACAGTTCAGGTCACCATGGACGATGGGGAGAGAATGCACTGTGGGATATTATTCGTGTCGATCCCTTGTAATGAAAACAATAACCCACGATAGTGTAGCCCATTGGCAATGTCAAGTAGCTATCATTGTAGGTTAGAGGACGAGAGAGTAGAGAGAACCAAGGGGACACACCAACTGGAGTCGGTGTACAGCGCTTAGGTTGTCGTCATACTTTGCCAAGAACTTGTGAATGGATTCGTTGGGCATCCACAGTGACACCAACGACATTGTATCAACCATCCCAAACCCGTATGCAATCCCCAGAAAGGGAACAATATTCTCGTGGTCAAGTCTCCTCCAAATGCCAAGCTCTCGACGGAGCATCTGTAAGCCAACTTAGATCGTACTTGCAGCTGCAATGAAGGTAGTTACCATGGTAGGCTTATTACTCGCACCTTCTTCCATTGTGAAACTGAATCGTAATGCCTTTACTGCAACCTAAAGGGGGTGAATAAGAGGCGACAATGAGCAGTAGACCATGCTCAAACATCCATTGGCACCGGACCATCATGGTAACAACACTTATAAACATCACCGAAACTTCCACCTGCCGAATACTGATTTTTGATTCTGATGATATCGGGTGTGAGATCGGGTGGCGGCGGACATTCGTTACTAGCAGAGGTTAATTTGAGAGCAACAATATGAAATGCATTGTACTAATATAGAGTAACGAATTGACATACGTGAGGGGGAACTTCTGAGATTGTCCTTTTACTTTCAGCAGGGACTTGGAGATGGAGTGGATTTGAGGAAATAGCATTGGGGAGGCGATAGATGACGGGGTGGCAAAGATAGCTATAGAGAATGATGAGCGCGCACATGGGCGGCCCTATGAAAAATACTCACATATAGATGATTAATTTCTAGAAGGGTCATGTGGTTAAGCTAAGCGCACAATGAGAGGGAGAGGGGTGCAAAAATAGAGTAGCTTACGTTGGGAGCCATCGGATTTTCCTATGACACGGTAAATACCAGTACCAAAACACATATATGACGTCGTTACCAAATTATCGACGGAATTCAACCGAGGTGTCGGCCACACACATAGGTTCCCATCCCGTCCTGCTGATGCCACAAATTCACCAGAAGGAGAGAAACCAATAGCAAAGAGTGGATGATCATGTTGTAGATGTTGTCCGATGGGATGACCAGAAGTTACATCCCAGAAACGAACAGTTTTATCCAAGGAAACACTGGAAAGGATCGATCCGTCTGGTGAAAGGGAGAGGGCGCGTATCCAGTGGGTGTGACCTGTCCACGGTTGTCCGATTTGTTCTCCCGTGTCGGAGTTCCAGCAGCGAATCACGTTGTCCCACGAAGCAGAGAAGATTCTCCTGCCATCGCGTGACCACAGCATATAGCAGGTCGTACTTTGGTGTCCCTCTAGTGGGCCAAGGATGGGGGTGCCGTTGTCGACGTTGTAAACGTATATGTTACCCTCCCAATTACCACGAGCGAGTTTCTTGCCATCGGGAGAGAATGCCACAGACCAAACCATCTCGTTGAGCTTGATGCCATTCTTGACTACCCTCCCCTCCATGGTGTAAATAGCAGATGCCCCACCAGCCGCGACAAGTCGTTCGTCTGGCGAGATGGCGATCGGGTACCCTCGCCCCTGAGTCCATTCTCGGACAAGCACATGGGATTCGACATTCCATACTTTTATGTTCCCATTGTCGTCACCGCTGACGATTTTGGTGCCATCCCGAGTTACAACAAGACTGCTGATATTCGACTTGTGTCCCATCGCAGCCCCTTCAAGTTCTTGTTCTCCGTTGTCCATGTTCCAGACTTTCACTGTTCCATCGTAAGAGCCGGTGACAATGCGGCGTCCATCAGGGAGATACGCAAGCGCCGGGATACTCTCATCATGCGCCAAGATTACCATCTGTGGCTGTGGACATTCGTTGTCAGACCGTTGTGGTATGACGCTTAAGTTGACATGAGTGCCATTGACACCTCACCAACTAACCTCTAACCTGAGAGTAGACTGGTATGGTTTCATAACGTTGTTTGGTTTGGTTCAGCGAGAAGTGTGGTTTAAACTGTCGTTTGAATTGGGCACTGAAAGAAGGTCGATGGAGAGAAAAGGTCGTGCAGTGGGATCACAGTAGGTATCGCAGCGTTGATCCGTCTGCTCCATACTACTGGTACTTCCCGAAGCCCATCACCGTTGTCCCTTTCTTTTTGCGTGCACATCTAGGTATGTACATAGTGCAGTCTTGACCACATACTAACTCTCAAACCCCCTGTAGGTTTGCCTTCGATACTTTACCCGCCTATGTATACAGACTGCATCGACGGATGAACTTTTATTCAAACGTCGCTACTGGGCAATCAGCGCCGATGTTTCTCAACTCGGACCTTTGGCGTACGTTCAGCATAGAACGAAGTCTTACCACTGCGGCAGCTAGCGGTGCGCTCCAGTTCCGAGGATTTCCATGCTACCATTTCGTGCCTGTACTAATATCAGTTCACCGTCTCGAGGCCAAGCACGACGCGACCGGGGGTTCCCAGTCCACGGATCTCCTCACAGAATCTCGAGCGACGTAGGTCATTGTTGGGGAATACAGGCAACATGGATAAACTTTGCCCAACAGGTACTTTACCCTCGGTCCGTCAGTTGTCCAAGGAAGTCGGACAAGTGGAACCAAAGTCGCTCATAATTGGTATTCCTGGGCCATCTCTCTCCTTTCCGTCAATGTTATCCTCCAGCGTTGACAGTTTTACAGGGCTAGCACGACCGACACACAGCGCACAGGCCATGAGGGCAGGACTTGGATCCTCAAGCTGATCAGGGCCACACATGTCAATGATGCCACTATCAGGATGGCAGCGACAGAAGTTGCTGACACGATGATGGCGGCAAGGGCATCGATCAGACGATACTTGTATGAAGCACTCCGGAAACTAACAGGAGTTACAAGGAGGGTGTGACCCAGGAGGTCATCTAGTTTACATCGGGGCTGCCTCGAGCGATTGCTTCTGGCCAGAATGCTATCCCACACTCCGTGGAATATATTGCAAGGAATCTTATGACTGGGGATAATACAAGATATATGTATACATCCATCGTATCTCCTATATATACATCATGTCGCAGGCGCGCACTGAACCGGCCAGAGGCCCGCGGAAAGAATCTAATGGATACTACTAGTAGATATGGGGTGAAATGTATGCCTACACACGTCGCCTCTCGTTAGGATACTCTGCTGCTGTAGTCACCCTGAACCTTGGCAGTTGCTTGTCTGCGCTCGAATAGTTGCTCTCACAGGGTCCGTCCGAACTTGACGCAACAGCCAACGAGGTGACCGCATGGTTGCTACCCGCATACCCTGACAAACGGTTGAGAAACTGGTAGCACCGATTATACACGGCAACTTACCCTCACATCGAACGAACCGAATACGATGATTGTCCACGAAAGGTGCGTCGTAGAGCTTGTAAGCATCCTCTGCACTCAGACCAGATATCCCTTTCTCTCTATCGCGATCAACGTCGTGGGGCCAATTGATGATCATATATCCCTTCTTCTCCAAGTCTCCTTCAAGCGTGGACCACGGAAGCCGACCATTGGACAGCTTGAACCCGATTTCACCTGCATACATGATGGTCAGTTCACTGGGCGTATATTTCATACGATGAGATGACTCACGAAGCATGTCAACGAGTTTTTTCTTGATTTTATCGATCTTGCGGAATTTTTTAGAGTCCCCATTGGACGCCGAACGAAAAACGGACGTCGAGGACTTGATCCGAGATGCATGCCTGTGGTAGAGTGAATTAGGTCGATTCAGCGATTATTAAAAGTCAGACTGACGTCGAGTTCCAATCAATGTCCTCGCTGCTTTCCAGTATAGCCCTTGGAGTGCTCTGTATGCCCACAGGTAAGCTCGAAGGGATGAGGTCACCAGGCACCCGAAGACCTCTTGAAGTTGTGACGGCAACCTGGGAGAGACGGCTTGGTCATTTTCCATGTGGTATAGGAGAACATTCGTACCAATTCGCGTAGCCGTAGTTCAAATATGCGCTGGCATTCATCAGCGCCGAGGGAGGGATGTGGGAGGATGCACTGTACGTCCACTTCATCAGACATGGATAACCTCACTAAAGAGTCATTGTTATCGGGGTTTGGGGCTCGAATGGAAAGGGTATGGTGTGAATTGGGCACCACAAAATATGCAATGGGATGCGTTATTGCAAGTAGCTTTAAAAAGGTGTGAGAAATGGAATAGAATATCGGAATAGAAACTCACACCGAGATGTTTTTGGGCGGAGTTTGAATTGACAAAGATGATGGGGTTGTGGGGCTGTAGTAGTAGTACTAGATGTATGGCCGAACTTCGGCAGGAACCTTGTTTACAGGAGAAGTTTACCTTACACATGTTACAAAGACTATCATTCATAGACTTGTACAAAGAGAAAATACAACTGTAGCATGGGACAACAAATAGACAAGATGAATATATAGGTTATGAAGTGAGAAACATAAGGTGAAGTTTCAAATGTGACGAAAAAGAGGCCATATTAATAAAATCCAAACAAAGCAAGAATATAAAGACCATGATCAAATTTGTTGTTGTTTGCCTTTGTCATTTGTAGTTCTGACTTGAGGCACTTGAAAGGACTTGTTGGCAATGGAGCAGGGAAACATAATACCTGAATTTTGTGGACCATTGTAATGTATACATGTTGGTTCATTGACTTGATGTAGTGATGGATGAGAGTGAAGTGTGCTTCGACAGTAGCACCTTTCAGCAAGGCATCATATTGGAGAGGAGGAATCAGTTGTCCTTTGATGTCGTATGCAGGAAGTGGATAGAGATCATGGGTGTCTAAGATTTGTTGCAAGTGGGGGATGCAGCATTCTGTAACTGGCCATGTTTCCATCGCAAACTCATCTCCTAGGTCCTCTACTAGTAGGAAGAAGTTACAATAGGTAGAAGTGAGAAAAATATATGTTGGATAGAGACTTAATTACCTGATTTACTTTCCAAAGTATCAGTTTCTTGGATATTTATCTCTATTGCATCGTTCTCATTTGGTGAGGGTAAGTCTGAGGTGAATATAGGTTTGGTCTGCAAAGGGAAATTAGTGTTTGTTTGATGCAGTGATGCAAATGTATACTTTGAATAAAGCATGCAAAAGTTTGATTTAAGTTGAACTGAGTACCGAGCCTGACAATGAGCTCATAACCTTACTCTTCTTGTTATATTTGATAATTTTTTTGATCATGCGAAGGTTTTCGATGCACATTGGATAGTCTGCTATGGTGAATGGGAATGAGTTTGCTTGGGGGATGGTGAGTTGACAGTTTAGTTTTATGTCTTGGAAGCGAGTATTCAACGTGTTGGTGGGATTGAAACATCCATCTGGAGTAAAAAAAAAATTGTTGTGAGTGACTTGGAAAACTCCTTGCAAGATGAATTCCACATTGTCTCCATGTTTGACAACTAGAATATTGCCTGTTTTTGCAGGCCTAAATTCCAGATTCTGGGTTGAGAGTGGAGCACCTGTTACGGCCCCACCCCAGGGACCACTCATTCAATGGACTTAGCCAATTTTTCACTTTTCATCTTATCTTATCTAAACCTTTCAGACTTTGAACCATGAGGAGATTCTCTATGAGAACTCACTTATCTCATGCCTTGCACATTTTCACAAACACATGTTTGCCTCATGGCAAATCTTATGCCATCAAACCTAACCTTATCCTTGACAGTTCATTTCTGTGCTGTGCATGGCTATGCTGCCACACACATGTGCATCACACATGTTATGCTTCACTTCCATTCTGCCACTGCCATGCGGTTGCATCATGCCTTTAATCTCTGATTACGCCTGCCCTATAACAGTATCAATAGATTCAGTACAAACATGTACATACCTTATGATAGTATATAAAGACCAAGGAATCGACTGGCATCCCCAGTCTGATTCTCTTGGAGTTTCACCTCTAAAGTGGACTCAATCAACTCTTACTCTCGTTAGTGGTTCACACTGTCTAGTGGAAAGCCTAAGGCAATTGACTTGCTTTATTGGTTGTTTCATTAGAATCAGACTACAACATTTGCCCTACCCTTTTCATTCTAACCACCCATGTTCACACACAAGCCAGTGCGTTGCACCTTTCCTCCGAAGTTGCAACTAGAGGCACTCACATGAAGAGCGCACTCAGTGCCCATCTCCTTTCACAGGTCTCTCCATGCTTTTGCCAGCACCATCCCCAATATGACAGGGGAAAGTCTTGACCACCTGTATATAGCCAGAGTAGAACTCACCCATGGGACAGCATTACTGGTCAGAGAAGTCTGGATGGAAGTAGCACAGGAGCCGGCAGTGGTAGAATTAGTTCCACCAGGCTCAGAGTGTGAAGAGGCCAACAACCCTCTCTCCTCCGCCACCAGATTTCTGAGACACTTGGAGGAAGACTTAGTGCCTTGGCACTTCAACTATACAGTAGACTCAGATGGAGACTATCTCCACCTGCACAGCCCCCTCCAAACCATTGCTCACGCCCTCAGATCAGGCGACCTACAGCCCTCGTTCACACCCATCACCCAGGTCTCAGCTCTCCCAGAAGAGAGAGACCTGAACAACAACACCCCCGCTCCAGACGCACTGTCGCCTGCCTTATTACCCAGCCAGTGACTCCTCCGTGGGCCAAGCCTAGACCAGTGGTTGGAACAAGACCTCCACCTGGAGCCAGTAGTGTTAAGGCCGTTCAACGGTGCGTGGTGTACTTTGGGAAGGTACAAAAGAGAGAGAGAGGAACTGGACCAGGAGGAAGCTCCATGAAAGAAGAGGACTTGTAAGCAATACAAGTGTGAGATCCACTGACAGGAAGACAATAACCCCACCCCTGTCATTAGTAAACATCGACTACGCTCTTGGGCATCTTTACAAAAGCCACACAGATATCTCTAAAATTCTTTCAATCTTCTTTACAAAATATGACTTCTCTTCCCACTTCCCTTGCTAAGGCATTGACTGCCATTGCATCCCAATCAGGAGATGCACAAGTTGTGAATGTCTTCACGGAGCTTCAGCTCTATTTGGAGCATAATAAAGACCAGTTGGACATGGCCAATGCAAAGAATGTTCAGCTTGAAGCTGAACTCAATCAAGTAAACAGTAAACTGAATGCAGTAAGCCAAAGTTTGGCAATGGCCCTAGCAAGGCTGGCATCATCAAACCTGCTTGGTGGAGCACAAACCCCCAAGCTTTCAAAGAGCTTTGCAGACCCTGGAACATATGATGGCTTCAGGGGTAAGAAGTTTGAGGAGTGGTGGACACACATCCATGTGTGGCAAGACGAGAACTCCACTGCACTTGCAGGGGCAGCCAGTATCTGCGCTGTACTGTCCAGAATGGTAGGTGGAGACGCTGGCACATTTGCACGTGCTCGGCTAAATGAGATGATCAGGGGAAAGAAGTGGACCTGGACAGAGTTCACCACCCTGGTCAAAGGAAACCTCCAGTCCTCAAATGAAAAGGACTGGAACTGAAAAGCTTTGTCGTCCCTGAAGCAGAGCTCAACACCAATGGACATGTTCATCACAAGGTTTGATACGTTCCAAGCTCTGGCCCAGTACCCAGAGGACCAGCTCATTGAGCTGCTTGAACAAAACGCCAATCAACAAATTGTTGAAAGGTTAATTTTAGAAAAGGGTTGCTACACAACAGTGGCGGACTTTAAAAAAGACCTCAAGGAAGCAGGGAGTAGAAAACAGCTCCTTAACTTCATTAAGTCAGGAACGGCAGAACGGGCCAAGACAAGGGACCCTTATGCCATGGACATTGATGCTGCCCAGAGCAGCAACAGTAAATGCTTCAACTGTGGTGGGGAACACTTCGCTAAAGAATGCAAGAAGCCAAAGCTGCAGTGCAGTGAGTGCAAGTTCCTTGGTGGCGGTCATAAGAAGGACTGCCCCTGAAGGGGCAAAGGCAGCCATCAGGCTCATAGTGCCAAGACAGAAGAAGGCGCAACCTCCTGGGATGAGGCTAAAAGCACTGAAAACAAAAAGGAAGACAAGGACAAGGGCCGAGACTGGTCCAAGTCCATACAAGGAATGTCTTTGGACAAGGCAAGGGCCTGGTTCAAGGATTATGAAAACCTGGCTGCAAAGTCGGGAAAAGCCTAGGCTCGAGACACCAATCTGGGTGTGCTGAGGGCCGTAACAGGTATGACGTCCTGTCCATGGAAGAAATCGAAGAGAGCAAGGATTCCACAGATAATAAGATATTTTCCAATTCTACCTTGCCATCAGAGGGGTCCCCTAGTGGGCTTGCCAGGGACATTAAACCTGGGCTTAATTCCTCTACAAAAAACCATAAAAATACTATGAAAGAAGAAATCCCAGAAGACGCGTTTGTGTGCAGTGTCAGACCTGCACAAGAAATATGTCTATCTATCCAAATTGCACCAGCTAGTAACTGAAATGATTTCACCAAACTTGACACACTCCTGGATTTGGGCGCAAATGCCATCTTTATTGACAAAACATGGACAGAAAAGCACAAAGTACTGCTTACGCCCTTACAAAACCCTATTCCTGTGTATGTTGAACAGTGTGCCTAGTAATGTACTAGGTAGGGAATGACCTGGCACTTACCAAGTGGTTGGGACTCAGGTAGCTCTTACATAAGGGTGATGGTTGTGGTTGTAGAACAAGATCCGTTAGGACTCTGACAGCTGAGTCCGAGACTTATAAGTACACGCGTTATTACCAAATATGGTAAATTACACTACAGTACACTAATTAGGGTAGTTGAGAGCTGCACTATGGCGCTCATTCAACACTCCCCCATGCTAAGCAGCCTCCCAGAGGCATGTAAGCATCTAGAGAATGGTGCTACTATGAGAGCAGCCTAAGCATGGTGATGGTCATAAAAGACTAGTCCCAATTGTGATCTGAACAGATCAAACTTGATCTGACCAAGGTTCTTCATAAGCATGTCAGCTGGGTTCTGAGCACCTTCAATAAAGAAGAGCTCTATGATCTTATCACTGACTAACTCCCAGATACTGTGCCATTTGATATCAATGTGTTTGCTTCTGGCCTCTCACAGGGTTGGATGCCATAAAGATAGAACCCTGATTGTCACCACATACAGGGATAGGATGAAGGTTATATCCAAGTTCCCCAAGCAATTGCCACAACAATTTGGCCTGTATACTGCAATCAGACAGAGAGACGTATGGCAGAGACACTGGCACTTTTGCATGTGCTTGGCTAAATGAGATGATTGGGGGAAAGAAATGAACTTGGCAAGAGTTTGCTGCCCTGGTCAAAGGAAACTTCCAGTCCACAATTGAAAAGAACTGGAACAGGAAAGCATTGTCATCCCTGAGACAAGGGTCCACTCTGATGGACACATTTATTACCAGGTTTGACATGTTCCAAGCACTTGCCAAGTACCCAGAGGACTGGCTGATCGAGCTGCTGGAACAAAATGCTGATCAACAGATAGTCAAAAGGCTAATTTTGGAAAAGGGTCACTACATATCAGTAGCTGACTTTAAAAAGGATTTGAAACAAGCTGAAACACTTCTAAAGCAGCTAGCACTCTAGGTTATCTCAAAAGACTGCTTGGACCACTTGGAAAGTGAAGGAAAGGGATTGAGTCTGCTTTAGAGGGAAACTCCAAGAGAATCAGACTGGGGATGCCAGTTGATTCCTTGGTCTTTATATACTATCATACTATATGTACATGTTGGTATCAAATCTACCAATACTGTTCAGGGTAGGCATAGTGGAGATTAATAACATGATGCAACTGCATGGCAGTGGCAGAATGGAAGAGAAGCATGGAAAATGTGTGATGTGCATGTGTGTGGCAGCATAGCCATGCACAGCATGGAAATGAACTGTCAAGAATAAAGTTAAGTTTAATAGAACAAGGTTTATCATGAGGCAAACACATGTTTGTGAAATGGTAAAGGTCACGAGATAAGTGAGTTCTCCTAGAGAATCTCCTCACGATTTGAAGTCTGAAACGATCAGATAAGAGAAGATGAAAAGAGAAAAGTTGACTAAGTCCATTAAATGTAGTCCCAGAGGGTGGGACTGTAACAGAGGCCCACAATTTGCTGCACAAATCATGCAGGAAATTAACAAAGCCCTCAGTATCATCACTAAGCTATCAATGTCTTTCCACCCCCAGATGGATGGTCAGACCAAAATAGTAAACAAAGAAGTCCAGAAGTTCCTATGAATCTACTGCTTTGAAAAACAAGATCAATGGGCTAACTGGCTTGCCATTGCCCAGTTCTCCATAAATAGTAAGAAACATGCATCAATCAAGGTTGCACTCTTTGAAGCAACATGGTCTTACGTACCCTGCATGGTAATTGAACCCTTGCCTGTGAATAAGGCACCAGCTGCCTAGGATTTCACATCCAAAATGGAGGGTATACTGGAAAGCATAAGAAAAAATTTGGAAAAGGCAAAAGAGCAGATGAAGCTCAATGCTGACAAATATCATTCGGCAGTGCCAGACTACACCATTGGCCAACAAGTTTGGCTTGCTACCGAGAACCTGCGGTTAACCTGCACTTCTCGCAAACTCACAGAAAGGTGGCTAGGTCCCTATACCATTATTGGCTTGGCAGGACCCAATGCTGTAAAATTAAAACTACCAAGATCGCTGGAGATTCACCCTGTTGTCAATGTCTTACAGGTTAAACCCTACCTTGGACCTATGGAAGGGCAAACTCTGTACTGGCCTGGACTGGTTCATGTAACTGAAGACAGAGACAATGAATGGGAGGTGGACCACATCATGGACTCTCACCTAAAAAGATAAAAAACTTGAATACCTCATTTATGGAAGAGGCTATGATGACTCGGATTGCACATGGGAACCCAAGTCAAATCTCAGAAATGCAAAAGATGCTATCCGTGATTTTCATGACTCTCATGCCTCCACCCCATGTATCCTCTCCATTGATCCAGTAGATTTCCTCCTGCTCTTTCAAAAGTGGCCAGAGCTGTTTACTGAAATTAACTTGTGCCACCTTCCTTTTGATTGCCTGGAAGTTGATCTCTAGAGGGGGGGTAGTGTTATGGTCCTCCCACAGGGGACTACATTAAAACAGACTTAGTCAATTTTTCTCTTTTTATCTTATCTGATTGTTTCAGACTTTGAACCATGAGGAGATTCTCCATGAGAACTCACTTCTCTCACACCCTTCACCATGTCACAAACATGTGTTTGCCTCATGGTGAACCTTGTTTTTTAAACTTAACTTTATTCTTGACAGTTCATTTCCATGCTGTGCATGGCTATGCTGCCACACACATGCACATCACACATGTTCTATGCTTCTCTTCCATTCTGCCACTGCCATGCGGTTGCATCATGTTATTAAACTCTGCCATGCCTGCCCTAAACAGTATTGGTAGATTCAATACAAACATGTACATACTCTATGACAGTATATAAAGACCAAGGAATCAATTGGCATTCCCAGTCTGATTCTCTTGGAGTTTCACCTCTAAAGCGGACTCATTCAACTCATCCAATCCTTAGTGGTTTATGCTGTCTAGTGGAAAGCCTAGGGCAAATTGACTTTGCTTTATTGGTTGTTCCAGTAAGGCACTCTATGGAAGCAGTGCAAAGGAGGAAAACAACTAAGTCAAAGGAATAAAAATGTAGCATTTGTAACACTACCCCCCTTCTATTGATCAGACTCCAGATGATCATTAGCAGGCAGATGGAGAACATTAGTGATTATTCGCCAACCAGCACGAGTGGGACAAGGTTCAAGAACAGATGTGACTTGATAAGGGGGTTGAATGGGATTAGGGGGACAGACATCAAGTCCAACATCTACAGTCCATTCATCAACAGGACCATTGGCTTGCCATTGCTGAGTAGTAGGGTTAAAAGTGAAATGAGCATCCCATTCCTGGTGAACCAGCATTTCTGTTGTTCTACCACCAAGTCCAAGAGAGTGGGTGATAGCTGTCTGTTCCTCCACATTAACCTCACCTAGCTCCAGCTGCCATACTGGCTGAAGTTCAGCTGGCATGTTCCAACCACTCCAATTGTACTGAATGGCGGGTTCCTCTTCTACCAAAGTTTCATCTTGCAAAATATCTTTATTGGAGACAGGAAAGTCATCCCATCACACAGAAAACTGAATAAAGCCCCATTGGAATGCCACTGTATAACGAACATTCCCCTGATTGCCCAAATTGGCAAGGGAGAGCATGAAAGCACAGAGGGTGATAACAATGATAGAGGGGCAGAGCATAAGCATGACAAAGCCAATGTTGGAGAAGAGTGCCACCGGGTTGAAAAAGATGAACCAAATAATGTAGAGTGAGGATAAGGTGAGAGGAACCACCCAAGGGAGAATGCAGAAGACTTCAAAGATGTTCACGACAGTAAGTGCCATGGGAGGTAGGAATGGGGAAAAGAATGAATGGAGTGAGCATCTTATATACTGAGCTTGGTATCTAAATTATTAAATGGGATGTTATGTGAGTCAGTTTCAGTCACGTCTTCCTATTTCCAGAAAAGAGATAGGAAGTCCAGATAAGCCATCTGCAGTTTCCACAGTGCCTGTGGCATCATCCAATGGAAGTCCACAATTGCTTCCTTGGCATGAGTCAGATTGCCAGCAGGTTCCTAGGTGTGTTCCTCTTCTGGGTAGCCCTTCCAATGAATAAGATACTCTAAATGTCATCCCTTCCAGTGGGAATCGATGATCCATTCCATTTCATATTCTTCTTCCCTATCTTCAGTCACTTCCATAGGGCCAGGACATATGGTCCACTGCCCAGGTAAGCATTCTTTGTAGGCTTTTAGGTGAGAGGTATTAATAACTGGGTGCATCTGCATGGAACATGGGAGGTGCAGCTCGACTGCATTTGTTCCCACCATCTTAACTACTGGATATGGTCCAATCCATTTTTCAGATAACTCAGACTTCTGAGGCAGGTGGAGATTATCTGTACTTAGCCACACCTGATCCCCGGGTTGATAGATAGGGGCATTGAATTGATGTTTATCCGCCTGGGATTTCATTTTGTCCTGTGCCTGTTTCAAGTTCTGTTTCACTGATTCTAGGGTGTTTGATATTTCTTCCACAAGGAGATCTGTGGCTGGTGCCTTAGTGCTTCTCTTCTCTATCCCCATTTGTGGGGAGTAGGTGCAAGCAACTTCAAAGGGAGACTTTTTGGTGAAAGCTTGTTTCTTCATGTTATAGGAGAATTTTGCAAGGATGATCCAGTCTGCCCACTTATTCTGCTTTTCTGTGGTAAAGATGCAGAGGTATTGTTGGAGATCACAGTTCATCTGTTCTGTCTGGCCATCAGTTTGCAGGTGATGAGCAGTAGAGAGTTTGGGAGTAACTCTGAGACATTTGCAAAGGTCTTTCATCACTTTGATGCAAACTGGGGTCCACAATCAGAGACAATAGTGCAAGGGGGGCTGTGATTTTTCCATACATGGAATAAATATAGTTTTGCTGTCTCTAGTGTGGTAGCTGTCTTATTGCAGGGAATGAACTCCACTTCTTTGGAGAAGCAGTCAACAATCACTAGAATCAAGTCATAGCCATTGGAGAGGGGTAGATCTGTGATGAAATCTGCAGAAACATCTACCCATGGCATGTTAGGAATATCAAGGGGTTGGAGCTTTCTGGATGGCGCTGTATTTCTTCCTTTGAAGTGTGCACACTGATCACACTGGGAAACATAATTCTTTACATAAGTGGCCATTCCCAGCCAGAAGTATGACCTTTCCAGAGGTTCCAACATCTTCTCTTGTCCTGAATGTCCTGCCAAGGACATATTATGATGGAGGTGAACTATTTCCATCCACAAGTTATCATCATCCAGTACAAAGATTTTTCCATCCCTGGATAGAATCCCATCTTCTTCATTGTAGTTTTTATAGCTTTCTGCAAAGTCATGTGCCTTGGTGTACTCTCAGATCTGATCCTGAATATGGTCTCCTGCATTGGAGATCCAAGTTGACACTGCACAAATTTGTTCCAGTGGGATAAATAATATTCCTTTATTATCCTCCTCTATTCCTATTGCATGGTCTTCTTGTTGGGAAAGAGCGTCAGCTTTTGCCATAGATGCTCCAGGCTTATGGACCCATTTGAAATTAAAGCACAATAGCCATTGCGCCCAGTGTGCTTGTCTTCTATTAAGGTCCTGCCTCTTCATAAACCATTGCAAATTGGCATGGTCATTCCAAACTTCAAATTCATATTTAGCTCCTTCTAGATAATGCCTCCATACTTCTGTGGCATGAATGACACTTAGCATCTCTTTGTCTGCAATTGGATAGTTCCTTTCCTCTGGGGACATGAAGTGGGAATTATAGGCAACTGGGTGCCATTTGTCTTCTTTGAGCATAGAGAGCACTGCTCCTGTAGCAAATTCTGATGCATCACTCTCAAAACAGAATTGGCAATCATTGTCTGGAAAGGCTAAGACAGGGGCTGTGGTGAATAGCATTTTCAATTTGTCCAATGCTTCTTGCTGTGCTTCTTTCCAAACAAAGGGTTTATCCTTCTTTGTAAGGTCATTGAGAGATCATGCCACTTTGGTATAATCTTGGATAAAGCACCGATAGAAGTTGGCTAATCCAAGGAAGCTTCTTACTCCTTAGATGTTCTTTGGGGTTGGCCAATCCAATATTGCAGATACTTTGGATTGGTCCATTTTGATGCCTTCTGTTCCCATGATCATTCCCAGGAATGTAACCTCCATAGCTTTGAAGGTGCATTTTTCCAGTTTAACAAATAAATCATTTTCTTCTAGCCTGGAAAGAACTTCCAACACAATCCTGTCATGTTCTTCCTGGTTATCTGTCTTCATGAATATCATTAGGTCATCAATGTAGACCACCACAACATCTTCCATATCTGCGAAGATTTCATTCATCATGGTCTGGAATGTGGCTGGGGAGTTGCAGAGCCCAAAGTACATCACCAGTGGTTCATATGCTCCTCTGAAGCACACAAAGGTGGCTTTCCATTCATTTCCTTCTTTGATGCATCCATTATTGTATCTCCATCTCAGATCCATTTTGGTGAATAACTTAGCCCCTTTGAGCTTGTTGACAAGTTGGGAAATGAGGGGTAGTGGATAATTGTTCTTCACCATGTGCTTATTAAGGTAGTGATAGTCCTGTACCATCTGCTTCTTTCCATCTTTCTTTGGGACAAAAAAGACTGGGGATGTTTGCTCTGATTTAGACAGTCAGATATAGCCTTTCTGTAACTACTCATCAATAAAAGTGGAAACTTCTTCCTGCTCCATTGGGGATAAGGGGATGATGTGACCCTTCTTTGGTTGGAATGTGTTTTTGAGATCAATGGCATGGTCCCATGGCTTTCTTAGCAGCATGTGCTCAGATTCTCCTTTGGAGAAGACTTTGAGAAATCTGTGGTACTCCTTCGGAACTAATTCCTCTGTGGTTTTCTCAGTTTTGGGAGGTAGAATCTCTGTGGCAGCCCTAAGGTAATAAGCATGCCATGCGCTTTCTTGTTGCTTTTTTTCTATTCATGCCAGAAATCTTGTGATTGATCTTCTGAAATGTTGACATGTTTTGGGGCATCGAGTCATTTTGACAGTGCCAGCTTTCCAATCAATTTTGGGGTTGTGGCATTTTAACCACATATATCTGAGGATCATTTGGTTCCATCCTAGATCTGTGATTTCCGCAGTAACCTGCTCTTTATGTCCTTGATATGTGATAGTGACATCTATGCAGTGGGTAATTTGTCCTGCAGAATTCTTTGTTCTGTCTATGTTATACATGGAAATGGGGTGGTGAAGAGGCCACTTAGGAAGTCCCTTTGCTTCCACCCATTTCCTATCAATAAATATTACATTTGTGCCACTATCCAATGTTGGAAATTGACATAGTAATGTCTAGTTTGCTCTTCATGCTTATGACTTACTACAGTGTCATGACTGACACTAATGAGCGTGACTGACATTCATTAGATATATTTCTCCTATACTTATTAGGATAAGTGTGACTGACATTAGTCAGTCACTATAGTCATTAGCGTGATTGACATGATTAGGTCAGTCATACCATTATGGTACCATTTCATACCATTATGGTACCATTTCATACCATTATGGTACCATTTCATACCATTCTTTGGTGATCATTACGATATCATATTCTATTCTTATTAATGATGTCATATTTCATTATCTCGCACCATATACTTACAATCTAGTGTGATTACTTACCATTCTGATCTCATATTGTGCTACTATTGCACAATATGTTCTCTTCCTTTCATCATGGGCTCTTTCCTGGGACTCTTTTGCCCTTTACTAATAGTTTCATCCACTTGTACAAACAATACTTTGGATGTATATAAGCTGGGTCCTTATGACCTGAAATACTAAGCTCTCAACTCCTACAATCAAGTGATAGCTCCTCAATCTATTTGCAAGAGTATCAAGCACCAAGTGAGTATTCTCCCTCACTGGTTCATCCCTTTGCTGTTGCCTCTGCACCTAGTTGGAACCAGCAATTCTGATATTCATAGCCTTGTAGGATAGCGTAGGATGGTCCAGGTCCAGGTACTAGCATTGGCATCCTGGACCTGGACTTAGAAGATACGGTTGAGGCGTAGGTAGGGGTCCAAGAAAGGTTGCTTTTACACTTCAATGCTGGCACTGAAAGTTATAAATATTAATTACCATCATAATTGCATAATCTTAGCTTTCAAATGTGGTCGTATATAGTCAATGACATTGCAATAACTATGGAGCGATAATCCAGCGTCGTTTAGTTTTTTACAGACCTTGTATTCATTGTCATAGAAGTCTCCAGTTGGAATGGAGAGGTGTTGGAAAATAGTTGGTTGGCGGTTGCGAGACCATACCCATCGATTGCGAGGTGTACAACATACCCACATTGCTCAAGGGGCGGAGTTGCGACATGGGCATTGCATGGCCCGATTGATAGCCAGGTAACATCCCAAATTGTTGCAACAGTGCAGGAGAGTGGCTGTGAGGTTCGTCAAACGTCTCGTGTCTGTACAACAAGTCGTCTGTGACTCACTGTAGCCTTCCTTGTATTGATGGCCAGGCAGAACCCAGGAGCCAATCGAGTGGTTGGACTCTTTGTCCCACAGCTCATTCTTGTAGTTGTTCCAAGTCTTGAGAGGAATCACCTGGGGATCAAACTTGCCTTCGTCCTATCGAGCTGTCGCGTTAGCATCAATCCAGCCACAACATACAGAACCAATGCACATGCACGATGATCTTCTTGCCAGACTCTCCCAGCATGAGTCGCATGCCACGAGAAATCATCCATGTGCCAGAAGGAGTAGATGGGAAGCATAAATGGAAAGATGGGAATGGTGAGAATGTAAAACACCAACCAACCAACCATGTCCCACTTGCGTCGAAGGATAAACATGAGCACTTGAAGACTGTACATGGCACCAATCATGATGAGCGAGATGATGGGAATTGTGCTTCCCTCCCCAACAACCGAAACGATCAAGTAAATGTCTATTCTCCTGTATCAGCAACACCAGAATAAACCCAAAAAAAAAGGACATGCACATAGGCCACGGTGATGGGCTGAATCAATGTCGACACCAAATTCATTATAACCATGATGACAAATTGCATTGAGAGACAACAGAAACCACACAGTTGATCCAGAAACATCAGCTCTCCCAAGTTGTGAACTGTCGAGTTGATCCAATGATGATGTTGCAATAAGAGAATCTTCCAGTCATCCAGGGCGACCCTGTATGTGTGGGCATTGCGAATGAACTGTGTCTTGTGCAGCAGGAAGTGTTTGAGCAAGAGCGTCATCAAGTATTGATCCTCTCCAAGGTGCAGGAGGTTCTTCATGTGCAACATATCGACGCAGTTCTGAGAGTAATCTGAGATCATCTAGTTTGAAATCAACAACAGCTTGTTGGTGTCAGCAGTGTGAAGATGGAAAAGGGTGAAACAACCAGGCAAACAGGTGACAGAACCAAAGAGTGACTTGAACACCTTGGCTATGTGGTGTGAAATAAAGTATTCATAGGCCTACATCATTGTGATGGTGGACTGCTTGGCATTGGAAAGCATCCGAATTATCTCACCACAGACACCAAGCACCTTCTTGTCATGAATTGTGCTACAAATGATGATAAGTGCGAATACTAGTAGGATGCAAAAGATAGAGGGCATACGCAGAGATCAACCGGTTTAGAGAGAATGGATCCACTGTGGTATCAGCATCAGTTGTAAACAGATACTCATAAAACATCAGGTTGACACTAATCACATTCTTGATCTGGTGGTATATCTCGAGCTCTAGTGGGTTCATTGGTGAATTAAAGTGAACCTGTTTGACCACGAGATAAGGCACGATGTGACCTGCACACTCGTACAACCCAGAATACACCTTGCCCATATTGTGTTGTTGAGCACCCTTGCTCAACGACATGAAACTCAGTGGCTCAGGATCCAGATTCAACCCCATGCCAAGGATATCCAGCACAATCGGTGGGATTGGCCGGTCATTACCAGAACCAAAAATGTTACCATCACAAACAACCAGAATCAACTTGCACTTGTCATTGTAGTTGAGCTGAGCCAGTGAGTCAATGGTACGATGCAGCGATGTCTCTTCTTCTGTATAACAAGGCACCTGGCAAATTACAAACTTGTTGTGATCCTCTGGCGCACGCAGTGAACCAAATTTGATGGATGCGATAAACTTGAAGGCAATGATGCTGACCATCATGACTGACAATGCAAGCAGAATGTATTGCGAGAATAAACACTGGGGCGAATTTCGGTTGTCCACCATGCCGACAAGGAATAGTTTTCAAAGACGCGTCTTTTGGGTGGAGAGCATTCCAACATTGATGCCGAGGTTATCGATCAGCTTCGTGAGATCTTGACCAGAGGAGTACTTGAACAAATTGACAAGGCTGCTGTCCATAAACTGATTGTCCGCACTAGGAGCCTGTTCTCCGCTTGGTCCCTGAACGGCAGGGTGTTGAACAGTGTGCCCTAGCAATGTACTAGGTAGGAAATGACTGGCACTTACCAAGTGTTGGGACTTGGGTTAAGCTCTTAGGGCGATGGTGGAAGTAGAAGAACAAGATGTGTTCGGACTCCAACAGCTGAGTCCGAAACTTATAAGTACATGCATTATTACCAAATATGGTAAACTACACTACAGTACACTAATTAGGGTAGTTGAGAGCTGCACTATGGCACTCATTCAACACTCCCCCATGCTAAGCAGCCTCCCAGAGGTGCGTAAGCATCTAGAGAATGGCACTACTATGAGAGCAGCCTAATCATGGTGACGGTCATAAAAGACTAGTCCCAATTGTGATCTGAACAGATTGAACTTGATCTGACCAAGATTCTTCATAAGCATGTCAGCTGGGTTTTGAGCACCTTCAATAAAGAAGAGCTCTATGATCTTATCACTGACTAACTCCTGGATACTGTGCCATTTGATATCAATGTGTTTGCTTCTGGCTTCAGTCACAGGGTT
>JBBPRA010000348.1:0-28114 GCA_038092775.1 Boletus rubescentipes | reverse complement strand
CCCACTTCTGGGGTAAAGAAACCCGCCAACCCCGTGCTGCAACCTCATCATGGGAGTGCTGCAAGAGGCAAGGGAGTATTGTTATTCGACTCAGTGCCGTCCGCCGCCCCACACCAAGCTCACTTTCGTTACCCGCAAGTCATAAACGAGAATTTTCAAACTCGCATGCGAGATGATCAAGGCGAGAATCAAAGCCAGCCTCCAAGCCAATTACACCCGGACAAACGAGCCATCCCGATCCCAAGTACAACAATGACGATGTCTCGCGGTCATGTAGGTGGCGGAAAGGGTGGTCGGGTAGGTATGGACGCGTTCACGTGGTTGGCGAGTGTTCGGGTTGGGGAAAGGAGGGACGAGAGTTCTGGAAGAGATAGCGGGCTGAGTAGTGGGTCAAGATCGAGAACTTCCCATGGGGGAGATGGGGAGACTACCACGGGTCAGGGGCACAAGAGGAAAAGAAGCGAGAGTCGACTCAGGGAAGGAAAAGAGGTTGAAGGAGCTCAGAGTCTACCTGACGAGTGCGAACTGTTCCGTCGGTTTGTGACGCACCGCTGACAACGAGTGCTAGAATCACATCGGTGCTCACGAAGCTTTCGACTTCCAAGATCCGGCTTGAGAAAGTGAGCATTTCAACTTATTGTACCACCTTGCTTATGCGTGTCAGCACGATCTCAGCAAAAAGCGTACTTGTACATTGGGTCTACATGGCCCCTGGGGAGAGTCATCCTCTGTCTTCATCCGCATTTCCTTCCGGTTTCCGAAAACGTATCCCCATGCTCCGCATCCTGAAGGGACACCTGAAATCGATCTCGAGCGCAGTCCGCTAATATCGATGCAAAACAGGGCGTTCATGCTTCGGCGCCTCAAAACCATCAGAGAGCGTCGCCGACCGTGCCTTGAGGCGTGCCTCAGATTTTTGTTGTTTGGGGATGAAAACGAACAAGTGGGCATTCCGGTGGACATGAGGTCGGAGTCATCTTCGGAAGAAGACGAGGGGCCGACTACGAGAAGGTCTAGGGATTTCACAGTCTCACTGTTGAGGAACAATAAGAATCTGGCGGAGCCGAGAACCTCTCAAGGCGTTTTTGGTCCGAATGGTACGACCATTATGTTCTATTCCGTATATCGTGTATCCACGAGCTGTCTCTCTGACAGGGGAATTGATTTGTTTTTTCAGAGCGCCACCTCGAATAGTTCGTCCCCATCAAATCACTGGGGGAAATGATCTTTCGAGCTCCCCAGCCAATGCATCACGATCACCACACTCCTCGCGACTATTCCAACCCCCTGCGTTGCTGTCCGATGCTGTTCGCCGTCTTGGACTCGCAGCTACAGACCAACGCCCCGAAGTGGACTCTCGACGATCAGGGGACAGCGAACATACGCTGCGTATCATGACCAACCTTTTGACTTTCTCCCAGCTACGACTACAGCGCGACATTGCTTTCGAGACGATGGACAACGCTGTCAACGACCAGGGTGGCAATGTTTCCATGATTCCTACTCGACGAAGTACTGTGTTCATCAAGGTGTCGAGCGATATTTCGCTTGCACGACGAAAGGTTGCCACGGCATACATCTTCCAAGCAAGTACGCTAGAAGATTTGTGCCAGTTCAACGCAAACATTGCCAGGGAACATGGACAATTTGCGCATGAGAGGATGTTCAGGACACTCCAGAGCCTATTCCCTGCTCACGCACCAACACAGAGTATCTTTGGAGTGGTTGCTCGCAGAATTATTAAACAATTGTTAGTGCGTTTTTCGTCTCCTGAAGGACGTGGTTGATTAGGTTGCATAGGCACGGGGAATTTTGCGCGACGCATGATGTACAAATACTTGCCATGCTGGCTGTGGTTCTTCTCAAAGCCTACACCTCATCGGTGGGACATGGTGAGTATGCTCTCTCGGTTGCGATGTGGTGTCCGACGTTCCCTTGAATTGCAGTTGGTACTCGCTCACCATCCACCAAAGAACCCTCCCCTATCGTCTCGAAGAACGAGGGCGACTACTTTAGCCTATCGAGATCCAAGGACCCCCGAGCGGCCATACTCTCCCCTGCATGGCCACGACTTCCCTCCACGTCCCCAACAACCACCAGCTATGTTGTTGCATCTTCTTTATCTAACTCATCCCGAGGATCATGGTCGAGTCTTTTCAATACGGGAAGCGTTCGTCAATTCATGTCGGGTGTTCATGAATCTATCTCAACACCTCTGGACACGCTTCCTGGTAAAATTACTGTGTCCATTCCTGAGCGTGAAACAGTGCTTCGTCTACCGAACATGGATTCGCCACGCCACCTGCGCAAAAGAGACCAGACTGCATCGCCCATATCCAAATCCTGGTCCGAAACGCAGATGGTTTCACCACCGAATCGGCCCTCTTCTTTCTCGTCGGCGAGTAATGGGAGGCGCCCAGAACGTTTACCGGCCGCCAAGGCGAGGCAAGTTATACAGGAAAAGAAGTTGATCGTCGTCGAAGAGGAACCCCAAGAACACGCGCGAGGGTATGGCTCCACTCTCCGTCACGTTTTTACGGGTTCACAGAATGTATCACTAGAAGGAAGCTAGACGCTCAACTACTCTCACAGTTGGCGTGTCATATATTGGCATACGCAGACATGCTGTTCAGCTGGCAATTGCTGAATAAACGGCTCGAACTATTGGGTGCGGTCAAGATCTCATCCTTCATCAGGACTCCGCCCGAGACTCTGGATATGAAATTTGGTAATCGTCTTTATACACTGTTCGGGCAACACTAACGCGTACGCAGACATTCAACCAGCATGTGGACAGTGTGGACATGGCCAGTTGTCCGATGACGACGCTTGTTCCATGTGTGGTAACTACCAGACGAATCCGCGCTGTTCCGTATGCAGACTTCCAGTCAAAGGCACGTTCTCCATGCAACAACTCTTCAGGTCGTTCTCAGACATGTTTTCAGGTCTCGCGCGGAGCTGTGGTCAATGTTTGCATATAACCCATGTCAAGTGCTGGCGTGATCAACGGTCTGATACGTGCGGGACGGGGTGTGGGTGTCGTTGTAGTGGGTTGGATTCGGGTCCGCAGAACGACGAGTTTGTTCGTTCACCCATGTCTATTCCAGTTCCCTTGCTGTAGTCAAATATGTTTTTCATGTAGATGATGCGACTTCAGCTTAGCTCGTACCAACCGAGCTAGCCTCGGAGGCGAGATCCTAGATGCTACAAATATTGATGCCTTACACATGTTTATCACGGTGAGACACCCGAAACTCTTTCAAGTCCGCCAGCGTCTGGGTGTTATTTTGGTTGCTATTCAAATAGTACTAGTTGTGTTTGCGTCATACGACGTCAACTCATTTCGGATCGATATGATAAACCAGGTACATCTCACGCTGGGTTGCATGATAGGCTCCTCGACTGACGACTAACGACGACTTCACCACACGGACGTAGCTCGTACATGTTCCTGTTACATGATCCGACAAACGCGAGCGTCGTCAATACCGAACGCTTCCAGTTGCTCCTGTGTCACCTCTCGTTCGTTGGCACGTAATTTCTCTCCCGATTCGATCGGGAACCAGTCTGTCATAAGGTTGAGGAGCCCATGGTCGATGTTGGCTACGCGCGTCGTGAGCGATGGAGGATGCAAGGCGCGAGGAGCCGTACTCACATGTGTTTGCTTGCAGGACCGTCGGTGCGCGACACATGGGGCAATTCGCCATGCGACGTTTCTGTAATTTGACGAGACATCTAGATCGAAGGGACTTAAGGGGACGATGTGGATGGCAACGATGAACGGAATGTAGGTACCTTACGCAGAAGAAATGGCCGCAGCAAAGCCTGACTGGCTTGAATGCGATAGAGGTACAGATAAGGCACGCATAATCGTCAATGTGTGGTACGACGGGTAGAAGAACTTCGCCGATCGCTTGCACGAGAAGCTTCGGTAGAGATTTCGAAGGACGGGTTGACAACGCGAGTTGACGTGCGGAAGCGGCGGGTCTGGGCGAGTCTCGTCCCAGGAGATAAGACGGAATCGGAAGCGTCGTACGTTTGGCATGCTTCTTGAGGATTTTTCGAGTCGCTTCCGAATTCGCAAGTTGGAACTGTGTGTTAACGCGTGAGCTGGTGCAATGAAGGAAGATGGAAACCCATGGACCTTTTTCACATGTAGAATAAACAAGTTCAAGTTCAGGAATACGTCAAAGGCATCTTTGCTTCCGGGAAGGACCAGTGATGTTTTCTTCTCCTGGACAAGTCCGTTGAATAACTTGAGCTGCTTCTCCACTTCTTCGATGCTTCTTTCACCTCGGGCCGACTCCTTGACGCTTTCAAAGACTTCTGTTTCGGCGTAGAGACGGAAGATCTCACGCCACGTGTACAGGTCTGATTTCCCTCCCGGACGATGGCGCAAGGACTTTGAATTACCGGTAGTGATGGAAAAAGTTGGGAATGAATATGGAGCAGAAGATGATACCGGTCGAGCTGTTAAAGAAATCGACGCAGCGAGCGTAGCAAGGGCCGAATTAAAGTCGTCTTGTAACGTGTCCCAGTGGTCAGAGAGGGAGGACAGGGTAGATGCCAGAAGCTGAAAGAACGCCGTATCAGAAGGAAGAGGGATGATTAGATCTGGTAAATGATCGCTGGGTGACAGCGGTGTTAGCAACACATGCGACCGACCAGGCAAAAACCTACGAGTGATCTAGCAAGCGCATTTCGTCTTCGATCATGCTGGGAGCGTGAAGTAGTGGTCGCGTGATACGACCGAGTGATTGGTCTGGAATGAGAAAATCGACATGATAGATAGGTTGAGTTGTTGAAGGAGTAGAGTCATGGTGTATAGCCCCGTCGGAAGGGCATCTCGACGACAGTCGAAGTCGAGGTTCGGGCACAGATGAGTTCAAGACGATCTCATAAATGATGGTATGTTTGTGTGATGCATCTGACAAGCTTTCGTGAGTCTTATCTTGTTCCTCGAAACGCGTGAGACCATCCTCTGTATTTTCTCGCCCATGCAGGGAGCGAAGAACGGAAGGACCAAGGCCCAGAGAGTCGAGCTCAGACGCGGTTTGATTGATCAGTTGCTTAAGCTAGCGGTTGGGCGTTTCAGAATCAACGAGTCAAATGGACCCCCAGTGAGATTCGTCAAGATGCGCACCTTGCGGTATTCGAAGGCATTCCTTCTGAGTTCAGGTGGTAGGGTGACGAGCAATTGATTGTAGGTTTTCGAAAAGTGCATTTCTTCACGACAAGAACCATTGTAGGTAGGGGTCAGTTTCGAGTTGTTCGGACCGGCATGGGACGGACTCGGAATACAACTCGTTTTGTATAGCGGAGGCTGTCCACTTCAAGGCAGGGCCACGTGTATCGCATCCAAGTCGGCCGACAGCATCACACTGGCACAAAACCCTCTGTCAATGTGCTATCTATGGGCTCCGAGATTTATTGCGCAGCATAGTGTTACCTGCACTGTTGTCACTCACATGCTGGTGCAAAGTAGGATCAATTTGTTCCAGTGTAAAGCCTTGCGGTAACCGGACTTGGTGGTTGTTAGCAACGGAATACTTTGCCAAACACGCCTATTTTGGCAAGTGGCCATGCGGATTCCGTTGTATGACCGTTGACCAGCACCATCAACTCGGGCGACCGACATGGCTGAACTTTGGGAATTCCTGGCCAATATAGCGGAGGATTCAGATCCAGAACTTCCACCTGGTGCACCTCCAACTCGTGAGTTTCTCGCCACCCTGGTCTCCGCATGCTGACGCCCTGCAAGACAAGTTTGAAGGTCCTTGGTTCACGACACAGATACTACTTGCTTCATCTATCGGATTTCTCTCGTTTCTACTATTTTCTTATTGTCGGCCCCGATGGCCACTGCTCTTCGCCCCTCGCACCAAGCTCAAAGGTACCCGCGCGACACCCGTCCCATCCCCGAACCTCACCACCATTGACAGGGTTTTCTCCTCATGAAGCTCACGCGCACTCTGCATTCTTTGGTTGGATCGTGCCGACACTGAGGACGTCCGAGTACACGATCCTGCAAATAGTTGGGTTGGATGCTGCAGTGGCAAGTCTGTTCGCTACCCGTAATCAAGCAATTCCTTAGCTTTCATCCGCAGCTGCTAGGGTTTTTCAAAATGTCTTTCTATCTATTCTCTTTATGCTCTCTCTTTGCCATTGCGGTCTTGATGCCTATCAACTGGACCGTATGTGGTGGCACGTCACTCAATCCCGTATCCAACTGACTGTTATCAGCACAACATTGGAATTGGTGACGGTTCGGACGACGACGACAGTGACTGGCCTCAAATTGCTAGTGCCGACAAAATTCCTGCCCATCGTGACTGGCTTGACCTGATCAGCGACGCCAACTCCTATCTCACCGTACACTTCCTGTTCACGTATCTCTTCACGTGCCTTGCCCTTCGCTTCCTATACAAGAATTACCAGCGTTATATCCGCTCGCGCCAATTGTTCTCGCTCGAACTGGTGCATTCTATCCCCGGGCGCACCGTGATGATTACTTCTCTGCCACTCCATTTTCGTTCGGAACGTGCACTTGCGGAATACTTTGAGAACATCGGATTAAGCGTCGAGAGCGTTTCGGTTTGCAGAGAGGTTGGGACGCTGCAGGTTCTCTTGGATCAACGTACGAAGGCACTCTTGAAATTAGAAAGGGAGTGGACAAAGTATGTGGGCAACCCAAGTGTCGTGGAGTCCTACGATCCTTCGGAGAATGTGATTCCGCAATCGAGTGACGCCGAACCGTCCGTGTTGGAGAGTCAATCCGCCAGACTTGTGGTCCCGCATCGCAGACGTCCTACACTTCGTCCCGGATGGTGTTCTTCCAAAGTTGATGCGCTGGAGTACCTCGAGGCCAAGTTCAAGGAAGCGGACGAAAAGGTAAAAAGGTGGCGGCGGATTGGCAAAACCAGGTCTACCCATGTTGCCTTTGTGACGTTTGAAAAAATGTCCAGTGCAGTAAGACCATCGATTGTTGTCGTAGTTGTTGTGTTGATCTTTCTTTTGTTAAGCAAATCGCAGTGCAAGCGGCGCACTCGCCCGATCCATTGGAGACGAAGACTCACCCAGCGCCGGAACCGCGGGACATCATCTGGTCGAACATCGAACATACTCCGGGCTCACTGCTTTGTCGACAGCTCCTGGTGCTCGCCGCTGTCGGGTTGTTGATGTTCTTTTGGATATTCCCTATCACCGCTCTTGCCAGTTTGCTCAGTTACAAGGAAATCAAGAAAGTGATGCCCTGGCTGGGAAGAATAATTGACAGTAACGACAAAATTCGGGCTATTGTGCAAAACTCACTTCCTTCTGTTGCCATGATCACGCTCAACGCGTTGTTGCCCTTCATTCTGGAAGGTGAGGTTGGAAAAGGAGACATTCGACCGTTTGTTCACCCTGTCTCGGTAGGTTTGACATACGCTCAAGGTTACAAAGCTCGTAGTTTGATCGAGTACTCGATGCTGCAAAAGTGAGAGCTTTTACTACGTGGCGGAGTCAATCAAAGCTCACGTCAAATCAAGATACTTTCTCTTCCTGCTCATCAACGTAGTGTTCATCTTCCTCTTGGCCAGCACATATTGGCAACTTGTGAGAGACCTGGCGAACTCACCTGCCAAGATTCCCGAGAAGCTGGCGCAAGCATTGCAACAAGGGCGAGCCAAGTAAGTTGCAGAGAGCTATAATCGTTCCAGAAGCCAATGTCATTTTCAGGCACTTCTTCCTATCTTATGTCATCCTTCAAGGTGGGTTGCTACACACTCTCGCATCTACACGATCGACTGACGGTCAAACCAGGTTTTGGCATCATGCCTTTGCAATTGCTTAACCTCGGCGTGCTGATTCCTCGCATGATCTTCCGGATTTTTTGGACACGAACCCCCCGAGGCACGTACGCGGTTCCTACTCCTTCGCACTATAATTCTAACATCGTGTAGATTTCGCCGAGCTCAATGCTCCTCCAATGATAAATTATGGCATCGTATACCCTCAAGCAATCCTTATCTTCGTCATCACTATCCTATACAGTGTAGTTCAACCACTCATCGTCATTTTTGGTGCTATCTACTTCGGGGTAGCCTATATCGTCTACAAGTACAAGCTTTTATTCGGTAAGTCAACCTGGCCTGCTTCTGTGCGCATCATTTTGACACAACCGCGTTTACGCGTTTACAGTGTTTTACAAGCCTTACGAATCGCAAGGTCAAGCTTGGCCGCTGACCTTTGTCCGGCTGATCTGGGGGATCATCATCTTCCAGATCTTCATGATTGGCATCCTCACCTTGCGGCAGTGCTATATCATGTCCTCTCTTCTTGTACCGCTGGTGCTGGCGACTGCTGCATGGTCCTGGTATATTCACAACACCTTCCGACCATTGAGTAACGCGGTATGTCTGAGTTCCGTATGCGAGGTAGAAAGGGGAGAAGAAGCCGCAGATGTCGTGAGGTTGAGGGAAGGACATCCAGTGACATGGTCGCAGAGGTATGGTGAAATTGTATCATTGTTCAAGTATTGACCCATCCTTGTAGCAACCTAAGCCGCAGGAGATACGCGCAAAACGACGAGACGTTGTATGTTGCTCCAGAAGATGAGCGGACAGACTACGTGAGTATTCACTGTTTTTTGACATTACGTCTTTGACTTTGGGTTGTAGTCACAGCCACCAATGGCAAACTGGTACAATGGGGTTTTAAAGTGAGTCGTTTGGGTCTTCGTCTGGCGGCTTGCGTTGACCCGAGGTTTCAGCACTGGCAAGCGACGCTACGGACATCCTGCATTTACCGGTGTTCTCCCCGAGCCCTGGCTCCCGCTAAAGAAGGGACAGACGCTTGTGAACGGCCATCGCAACGGTCTGATGAGGATACCACTAGAGTCGACCCATGGGATCGTACTCAGTCTACGCAACCGCTACAGCATGCTGAGAAAGAAGGTCGTACGACGGTCGCCAACTACTGCAAACGGCGAGAGCAACGACCCGACTTCTCCACTCGAGGTGCACCCCCTCGTCTCTGACACGCACGTTGCAAACCCATGGGCAGAGGGCGAGGCAGGCTCGTCGTCGCATCCGCACAGCCATTACCACCGTCTCAGCTACGATCCTGCGTCTGGCGTGATCATGCTACCCGAAGGAGATGACTGGCTCATGGACGACGACGACGACTCGTCTGACGAGTATGGTAACACGACACCGCCGTCGGGCGAGGTGGCGAGTACCAATACGTCACAGGAAGATCTCGGCCATCCCTCGACGTCTTCTCCGCCTGCGTCCCCGAAGCGGCGTCATGGGACGTATTACCACCACCCGGAACGTCGGAGACCACCCATCCCTGGGGCGTTTCCTGCTTGACCTCAAATTCTCGTTTGTAGTTACTCTTTACTTACGATAGTCACGAATTAACACTTGGTGGATTTCAATGTTTTTCTAACGAGTTTGATTGAGGAACACGATGGCGGGACTGACAGAGTCGTGAATGTAATACCGCGTAACTCGCAAGATTCATCCATTTACTTAGAACAATTGCAAGTATCTACAAGTATGCCTAGGGTGGACCCCAATCTCCCATACGCAGAGAGAAGAATCCATCTATACTATTCAGTTCAGTGGCCATGGGTTCGAATGCCAAACGTGGGTAATTAAGATTAAGCAGATGATGGTATAGACGAGAATCCAAGGTATTTTCATCTACTGCGTACGTGTATCGTCTATCGTGTAACTTCCGATTCCATCGACAGCAAGGACAAGCGAATTTACTCGATGGAAGCCCACTCCCTGCCATCACGCTGCTTGTTATGTATCGAAGCATGCGAAGGAACTCCGTTGATACGGTGGTATGCGTTGAGGTTCTTGTGCAACGTCAACTGGAAGACCGAAGCAGATCCTTGACGCGAGATGATAGTCGAGTAGGCAAGGAAGAATACCCAGATGCGGTACCACCTGGTAACACTGGTGTCAGCATCACTTTGTACATTGACAAATAAACAGAATGCTGACCGTTCACCGTACTTCTCGACAATTTTGTCCTTGTTGCTCACCCAGTTCAGGTACCATCTCCAGATGGTGGCCGAATAGTGGACGCCGAGGACATCAATATTCTTCACCTCGAAACCAGCAGCCTCGACTTGGTTAACCACCCAACCGAGGGAGCAAGAGGCATCTGCACCAGGGAAAACGTACTTGTTCATGAAAAGACCCCTGGATGGAGTGGTGAGATTTTATCTTGTCAAGGTCGTTTCAGAACGTACCAGATAAGATCCTCGTATTGCCACGAGGGACGAATACCAGCAACTTGAAGGACGAAAATGCCGTCGTCATCCAACAAGTCGTACATTTGCCTCATGAAAGCGCCATAGCGCCTGATCCCGACGTGTTCAGCCATCTCCAAACTGACAATCTTGGTAAAGTGACCAGGCCCGCCAGGAATTTCACGGTAATCCATGCACAAAATTCTTGCCTTGTCGGGGGTAACACCGTTGTTCTTGATCCGATCGTTGCCAAACTTGGTCTGGTTCTTGCCAAGCGTAATACCAGTGACATCGCATCCGTAATTTTTCGCGGCGAATGCTGCCAAAGTACCCCAACCACAGCCAACATCGAGAAGACGGTCATTTGGCTGAAGGTTGAGTTTTGAACAGACGAGGGCAAGCTTGTTATCCTGGAGCTGCTCAAGAGTCTCGGACTCCTCCAAAGTAGTGACGACACCAGAAGTGTAGATCATACGGGGACCAAGGAACCTAGATGGAGTGAGTCAGTAAAACGGCAAGGAAAACTGCTACGAGGAACACACCATCCATAGAAGTCATCACCTCTGTCGTAGTGGTCACGAACTTGCTCTTCGTCTTGGCTCTGGGAATGAACGATGACTTCAGGCAAAAGGTTCATGAAGACGTATTTGAAGAGCTCGGGTGTGAAGACCATCTTGGCCCAGTCGTGTCGTTGCTCCATGATGTCGAGCACGTCACCTGCAAAGAATGAGCGAAGAACGACAAGCGACCAGACAGTAAAACACACCGTTGAAGTCAATTTTCCCCTCAAAGTACGCGTCGTGGAACACCTGCATGGGGATTTTTTCCTTGCCATGGTAAAGAGCCTTGAGTTCTGGGTCATTGATGGTGATGTACTCTTCGATCTCCTTGGACGGAAGAATGACCTTTTGGTTCTTGCGTTTCCCGTACATGGACGCGACCGTCCAGTACGCGACAGTGATGGGAATACCGAGGATGACGACAAGAAAGATGTAGGTTTTGAGTCCGCCACGGTTGACAAAGGGCGTGACGCGTTTCAGGATGTAAGGGACGCCTAGAACAAGAGCAGCGAGGTGCACATTGGAGAAGTAGCCATTGCCCTCAGCGAGACCGACGAGAGGTGCGTTTTTGATGGCGGGCGTGGAGGTGACACGAACTGGAGAGAAGGACATGGCGACGCGTGCACGGTGAGTAACACGACGTCGAAGAGAAAGAGTGGATGAACGAACAAGTTGAAGAAGGGACGACGCTCACTTGTTCTTTTTTATCCTGTCCTGTCCTAAGCGCTGTTTGACCATGTTTGTGTCCTCGCGCAACAAGTCCACGTGGCACTTTGTCTCGTCGAACACTTGACAGACCCTACACTTTGCAACATGGCCAACTACTACTCACGCTCTCCCCCACCCCTTCAACATCCCGTGCCGACTCACCCCGCGTTCATCCCAGAACCCCCCTCCACGCCTGGTCCTGGGCCCGCGTCTCCCCAGGGCTACCAACGATACCAGCAGCACCCTCCAGATTTTGCTGCATGGGGCATGAACGACACGACCGCCCAGTTTGGCATGCAGCTCGGCCAGAGCGCCGTCGCCGCCGGACAGGAATATGTACAGAAGAATGTCAGTCAATCCCCGCTGTTCCCGACGACGCGCTGATGCCCCCCTAGTTTGGCGGATTAATACCTCTGTCCCTCTTGAAGCACCACTTTAACGTATCCAATTCATATGTCATAAAAAAACTGCAGCTCGTCATTTTCCCTTGGAGGCATAGACCTTGGTCGCGAAAAATACGCCGTCTGGAGACAGGTCAGACCGAGTGGCAGCCCCCAAGAGACGACATCAATTGTCCAGACTTGTACATTCCGCGTATGTCCCCTTCTCACCACGCTTTGCACTCCTCATTCATCTCCGCAGTCATGGCTCTCGTCACCTACATTCTTGTAGCAGCCCTTCAGACAGGTCTCCAAGAACGCTTTCATCCGCAAATTCTCGGTTCATCTGCATCCCGTGCACTCGTCGTAGTATTACTTGACTTCCTCTTCGTCAAGGGCGGATGCTACTTGCTCAATGTCCAGGGTCCAGGTCAAGTCATAGATCTCATCGCGTACGGTGGTTACAAATTCGTTGGGTTGGTCGCGACCTACGTTCCACATTGACCGCCTCTCACGGTCCAACAGGGTTATTTTGACGTTGCTTACGGGACTAATAAACCCGGGTATGACCATATACTCTATCGTCTTCCTTTATGCATTCGCAGCCAACGCCTTCTTCCTGGCAAGTCGTCTCCGCACTTCTTGTCTTTAATGACCTGACCTGCTCTCGTCAGCTTCGCTCCCTTCGGTCTGTCGTTCTACCTGACCTATCGAGCACTGCAACTCCCGTTACAGTGTCCCATGCTCAACGCAAGCGACGCATAACCTTCCTCTTCTTTGAAGCAGTTGTACAAGTGATCTACATGGCCATCTTGGTGAGGGTATAGTCAGGCAAGAGCCTCTGGGGTAGTATTGCCTGCTGTCCAAGTCATTGTCCATCCTATTGTTGTGTACACTGGTTGACAGTGATGCCAACATTAGTCTATGAGAATAGATGAGCTGATAGAGTATGGATCACTTTGACTATTAGTGCACATGGATTCTGAGTTAATCACCTATGGATTTCATGTCAACTGTCTAACTAGAGATGTATTTACCTAATGACAGCTGCTCTAAGATGAGGGGTTTGTTAAAATGTGAAGCCTCTGGTGATAAATCAGTGATCAATCAGCTGCCTTGGCTCATAGAATTGCTATACTTGGGCCACAATGCTTGATACAGTGGAAACTGCCTGGGAGGGTGGTAACACTACAGAGTGCTTGGTCAGGAACAGAACGTGTATGAGTGTAGTATTGGTGATGAGAGCAGAGAGGGAACAAAAGATGATACTCTAGTTATCATAGTTGGTCTCATATATATATGTCTCTCTGTAAGTCATATGCTGGGAATGGGATGGGAGCAGCAGAACAAAGCAGCAGATGTAATTAAGAACAGGACACATACATAACTATGAGATAGGTACTATATTAGATGAGCAATACCATAAGTGGGTATCATGTCATGTTGTAAACTACTAGTAGGTAACTAGTGGATCAACTAGTTGAGTCGACTTACTGACAATTCAACCTCTGCTTGAATGAACCAGAGATGCCTGGTGCACTGCTCATCACTTTGAAAAGCTGATACATGGGAACTATACAACCAAAAAAAAAAAGAAAACATTGCCAAGATAGCAAAAATAAGTAAACTTAAGATATAAAGCCCCTTGGTGGGCAATTATACTCTAAACCCCTGCAATGCCCTACCAGTTACAATGCAAACAGATCTTAGCAGCACCTGAGGCAGCTCAGCAGAAGTATGATGCTCTCCAGTATGCTGAACTCCTACAAAAGTGTCTTATAACTGTTCTCTGTGACTCTGACTCTGAGTTAGAAAGAGATGCAGATGGTGATTCCTCCACTTTTAGTACTTCTGAATCCACATCCAGCACTACCCCTACTCCACCCAATTTAACAACAACCTCACATAAAGATAACTCAGATTCTTTGAACTTGCTTTTTTTTTTTTTTTTTTCACAGAATCTTCTTGAATATTGAAATGCTCTTGATGCTATCCATGATAAAGTCTCCCAAACTTGTGTTCTTGCTCCCCACATTCATACTATTCATGCTCCTCAGATCCACCTTCTTGAAGGGTGGAAAATCCATTGACCTTGCCTCTTTTGTTATAAACTTCAGATATTTCCTGAGGTTTTTACAGTACTTGTGGAGAAAATCTCTGATCATCCAATTTTCCATGGTGCATCTTGTAAAGAGCAAGTTTGGCAGGTCACTTGATTACTTACCTAGTGCTGTGTTTGGTTGCTTAAGCGTTGATGGTCGAAGTAAGAGATCAAGAGTGACATTCAAACTCAGCTAGACTCAGCTAATTATATACTACGCTAATAGCATGTGAACTAACTACTTAGTATGTACACTACTATTCGTTCAACACTCCCCCTTGCTTAGTGAGTGGTCTTCATGTAAGCATTGAGAGTAGAGTATATTCACACAACTAGTTCCAGCTAGTGGCGTTATGGAATACTAATCCTAATTGAGACCTACATCTCTCAAATTTGACATATCTGAGGTTCTTTGTGAACATATCAGCAGGATTGTCAGTCCCTTCAATATAGAAGATCTCCACTTGATGCTTTTGGACAGCATCCCTAACATAATGGAATCTGATGGGGATGTGTTTTGTGTGATGTTCTGTAACAGGGTTATTTTCCATGAATATGGACCCTTGGTTGTTGCCACAGATTGGTATAGGTAATAAATTGAAACCAATCTCCCCAAACATGTTTCTGATCCATACAAACTGGCAAGAACAATTGCTCAAGGCCATGTACTCTGCTTCTGTGGATGATAGAGCAACAGTCTTCTGCTGATGTGAGTTCCAGAGAAATACTGCATTTGCCAACTTGATGTAAAATCTGGTGGTGGATTTACTGTCTTCTGGACTGCCAGCCCAATCTGAGTCTATGCAGGTGATTAAGCCATTTCCAGAGTTTCCATTGAATACAAGCGAATAATCATGAGTACCAATAAGATAATGGCAAATATACAGGGCTTTATTTAAATGCTCCTATGTAGGGTTTGCAGACATTCATGCCATAAGGGTCACTGCATAAGCAATGTTAGGGCAAGTACCCAACATAAGATATAGTTGGGAGCCAATCACTGTCTGGAATTGCATCTGAAGTTCCAGGTTGACAGGGGCTGTACTAGTAGAAGGTTTGTACCCTTCAGGTAGTGGTATATGAGCTGGTTTTGCATTGATCATTCTGCAACACTCTAGTACTTTCTTAAGGTATTCACACTGATCTATAGCTAATCGGCAACCATCTTGATGGATTTTCATTTGGAGGAATTCAGTAGTTTCCCTGAGATCATGGCATTCCCACTTTTTCATAAAAGCAGCCTTGATTTTTTCAACTAAGGCTTTTGAGGGGCCACAGAATTGGGCATTGTCTACATATATAATGGCCAGGATGATTTCTTTTCCTTTTCTGTATAGGAAGGGGCCAGCATCTGTCTTTAATCACTTGAAACCTAATTCTTCCATGGATTCATTTAGCACTTTCCACCAGGCTAATCCTGCCTGTTTAAGACAGTAGAGTGCGCATAGTAGTCTGAGGACTTTGCCTCTGAGGTGAGGAGGGTGGAACCCTTCAGGGAATTCCATATAGATCTCCTTGTCTAGTTTGCCATATAAGTAGGCAGATCTGACATCTAGACCAGATACATATATGCCAGTTTTCTAGTGTGGCTAAGGCGAGCATGCATCGCACTGTTTCAAAGCGCACAACTGGACTGAATATTTGGTTGAAGTCTAGTCCTTCAGTCTAAGAGAAACATTTCGCAACAAGGTGTGCATGTTTCCAACCGTCAGATTTGACATCAAAGACCCAACGATTTTTAATAACCTTGCAGTTAGTGGGCTGATCTACTACATATTTCATAGACTTTATGCTCTTTGAGCATGTCTAGCTCCTTATTACAAGCCTCAAACCATAGTTTTTGTTCTGATTCAGGCAGATGGAGTATATTGTGGTGGGACCATTCACAATGAGGTTTAGGGCTTTCATTTAGGGGTATAGCCTTCATGCAAAGGAAGGAAACCAATGCATCTCCCCCCTCCTGGACTAGTCTTTTAACATTGTCTTCAGAGGGTGTGGGAGAAGGAGGCATAGCTCCAGGAACTGGTTGATTTACTGGCTCAGAAGGCTGTTCCCTACCAGTGAGCTCTTTCCAACAACTTTCCTTCTCCATTTCTTTTATTTGTTTAATGGGTTGTTTCTGTTCACCAAAGATATTGCCAGGCCATAAGGGTAGGTGACGGATTCGTTCAGAATGCCTTGGTAAGGCTGGTGGCACATCCAATTGTGGTGTATGCCTTGGTGGTGTAATTGGAGGTGGAGGTGGAGAAGTGGGAGAGGGTTCTCTCTCTGGTTCAGGTTCAGAATCCAGTGAGGGTGATTGCTCAGGAATCTTAATCTTTTTGCGGGTGCAAGAGAAGTCAGGAAAGTCATCCAAGTCATCATTTGATGCAGGAGCTTCCTTTGGAGGGTGCTGATGGGGATGACTAGGCTTGTCACTTATAGGCTTGTGTGGCTGAGCCCCTGAACAGCAAGGGAATAGGTTCTCATCAAAGATTGCATGAGCTGATGTATGTAGGGAATTATTAGGGCGCATGAATATTGAGTTGTGCTCATTCCCTGGTGCAATCCCAAGATAGATCATTAATTGGGACTTGGGGTCAAGCTTATCATGACAAGTCTCTGCAGGTAAATGTACATAAGCACTGCATCCAAATACACAGAGATAAGAGATGGTGGGTGGCTTCTTATATAAAAGCTCATAGGGCATCTTCCAACTAAGCCCTTGTTTGGGAGTGTGGTTGTAGATATGTGCCACATATGAGATTGCAAACTCCCAATAAGAATCAGGAAGGCAAGCATGAAGATGCATTGCCTGTGCTTTATCCATAATTGTCCTAATGAATTGCTCAGTGTGACCATTTTGTTGAGGGGTATGCAGCACAGAATCATAGACATGAATGCCATTGTCATGCATCAATTGCTCGAAAGCTTTTGACTTATATTCTCCCCCTTGATCAGACATCTGTTACAGTCCCACCTCAGGGACTATACATTTAACAGACTTAGTCAATTTTTCACCTTTCATCTTATCTAATCATTTCAGACTTTGAACTGTGAGAAGATTCTCTATGAGAACTCACTTATCTCATGCCCTTCACATTTTCACAAACACGTGTTTGCCTCATGGCAAACCTTGTTCCATTAAACTTAACCTTATTCTTGACAGTTCATTTCCATGCTGTGCATGGCTATGCTGCCATACATATGCGCATCACACATGTTCTATGCTTCTCTTCCATTCTGCCACTGCCACACAGTTGCATCATATTATTAATCTCCGCTATGCCTGCCCTAGACAGTATCAGTAGATCTGGTACAAACATATACATACAATATGATAGTATATAAGAGCCAAGGAATCGACTGGCATCCCCAGTCTGATTCTCTTGGAGTTTCACCTCTAAAGCAGACTCAATCAACTCATCCCCTTGTTAGTGGTTTATGCTGTCTACTGGAAAGCCTAAGGCAATTGATTTGCTTTATTGGTTGTTTCAACATTCAACCTTTAACTTCAAGTTGGTACTGAACTTGGACATATTTAAGGAAAGCTTTGACTGCTGGTAAGGCTTAGTCTTTTGAGTGTATTCCTAGTACCCAGCCCATAGATGTACATATAATCATCATAGAAAATGATAGCATATTTGAACTTGTGATATGATTCCACTGGGAATGACTTTAAATCCGAGCGTACTAGTTCAAATGGTTTTGTCGCATGCATTTCATTATGGGTGAAGGGGCGATTAGGTTGTTTGCCTAGCTGGCAGCCAGGGCAAACAGGCTCATTGGATGGTATATACACATCTGGGAAGTCTTTTATGTGTTTTCGCCCAGCTCTGAGAATATCCTTGGAGGGGTGTCCCATGCAGCGATGTAGAAGCTCATAGTCGACAGTGCTCATTGTAGAAGTCGCATTGTTGGTGCTTCACACTGTAGGTGCACATACCCAATACATAGTATTTTGACCATGCAAATGAAAGGTAATCAAATCCTTCTTGCTACACTTGTTATAAATTGTGAACAAGTTCTTGGAACTGTGTCCAGATAAGCACTCGTCCTTGAGTAAGGTGCCAAGTGAGATGAGCTTTACATGGCAGGTGGGCATGTAAATGGTTGGTGAAAGGCACACAACATTTCCATGGTACGATATAAGGACTGTACCATGCCCAATGATTGGTGCTTTGCCATTTGCAGTCTGGGTATAGCAAGGATTAGGGAAATCATGGTACTCCACGAAATCCTTGATATCTGATATGAAGTGGGATGAGGCACCAGAATCCAGTAACCACATGTCACTGAAGTCTTCTTTATGCTTTTCAGAGCTTTGTACCTTACTAGGGTTTATGTGTCGATCACATGAATCACAGTAAACAGAAGGTGTAGTGGGATTTTCATCACTACCTATGACAGATGATAGAATGTATTCTACAAACTGTGGTGAGTAAAATTGCTCATCAGCATCTGTGAGGTGTGAGGTAGGAGAGAGGACATACTCCATATCGATATCCTCAGCAATATCACCAAAAACATCAGGTGCCCCATGCTCTGCAAAGTACTGGTCATAGTTAAAATACATATTGTTGGCATGGGAGCCAAGTGAGACACAGTCTTCATCGTCAACCTCAATGATGGAGGGCCCTTGAATGTTGTTGAGACGATCCAAGAGGGACAGGGCAGCTGGGGGGAAGCCAAAAGCTTCAATGTCATGCTGGTCATCAATGAGACTAATGGTAGCCTCACCAGTGGGAGCTGAGATGCAAGCATTGAGGTCTAAGCCTCTATTAGCGATTGGATCCAAGCAGCGGACTGTCTCAATGGTGGGGACTTCCCTAAGGTGATGTGTGAGCGAGATGCTGCGCTGTGTTTGAGGGAAGGCTGGTGGCCCAAAGTGAGCTGCACAGGGGGTATGAGAGAGGTGGTGAGGGTCAACGGTGGGTTCAGAGAAGGTGGTGACAGTAGGATCAATGATAGGTGCATCTAGGAAATTGGAGAAGGTGAAGGAGTTGATGGTGGCAGTGTTGGACTTAGCCTGGCGGCACTGGTCCTGTTTCGCTTGTCCTGCTTCAGAACATTTACCACATTTGCCCTTCTTCTTTTCATCTTTATCCCACCCAGATCCCTGTTGCTGCTGCTGCTGGAACTTGGAGTTCTTTCCCTTGCACTTCACCATGCTGAGCTTGTTAGTGGCTTTGCCCTTAGGAGGGTGCTTGTTGATGTGTTGCTGCCATGCAAGGGTGGCCATACACTTAATGGTGGCAAGGTCAGGGATGGAAGAAGCAGGAGGAGTGGAGGAAGTGGAAGAGGAGGTGGTGGGGGTGTCCTTGTCCACTGCAATATTGATAAGATGAGTGACAACATTCATATAGGAGGGGAGTTTGGCCAGGATGAGCAATGCCTGGATCTCCTTGGAAACCTCAAACTTGAATTCCTTGAGGTGCTGGAAGTGTGCCATCAGTTTCACAAAAGCAGGAGCAGGGTGGTTGCTGTTATGAATATTATTTCTCTCTTTCCTTTTTGACTTAGTCATTTCTTTCCTTTGCACCACTCCTGAGCACCTTAGGTCTAAACACAGCTTCTACTTTCCACACTGTGCATGACTCATTTATATTGACTCATCAGATAAACCTTTTCCCTATCTATAGGCACAGCCTCTTAATCTCTGCCCTGCTTCCATTCTATGGCTGTGCTCACCCCTTATCTCTGACTCAGAATGACTTACATTAGTGCTGGCCCTATAGCATTTATCTCTCTTATCACTATGCCTTGCTGGACCAGTAGCAGTAGTCTCTCTTATCTTTGATTGGAGATCTAGTATACACATGTACAAACACTGTAGTAGTATATAAAGGTCAAAGTTGCCACCAGAGAACTTCAGTCAAGTTCTCTTGGTCTTTCCCCTGCAAGCCAGTGTGGCAAGTACCTCAAGCAAGATAGACTTGATCCTTTCCCTTCATCATCCCTTTATCATGTCTATGGTCCTTTAGTGGGTAGTGGCAAGCGTTCCCTCACTCTACACCTCTCACTAAGATTGGTAACATGGTCATTTACCAGATAGCTTGCTTGGTTGCTTCATTAGAACTTGACTACCTCTTGCCACCAACAACAGTTCTTGGCCAGCATAAGAAGAACCTGTCTATTTGCTGCTCAACTCTCCCAATCCTAGTGATGATTGACAGTAAGACCTACCCCTGTTTGCAGCTGTGAATCTAGTTACCTGGTGCTTACAATGGACAAGTGTCTACTTCGGTAGAGTTAGACAGGTACTCGGCTGCTGCTTCAGAGCATGGAGTGGAGCAGATGCACATGAAAGAAGAAGAGCACAAACTCTCACCAGGGTTACTGCACCATATCAACGAAGGGATTGTGGAGATCAAGCAAGAGCTCACAGAAGAGCATGAAGTGGAGCAGTTTCACTTGCTGAGAGAATATCTCTACCATTCCCACTCACTTTCAACACCCAGCCTTGTATATCCAGATGACTGGATCAATGATTTCATACCAGAAGACTTTCTGCCATACCTTGCACTAGAGCAGCTACCCAATGAGCACAGGGGAGAACTTAGGCAAGTTTGGTTTGACTTTGAGGAAGGAGAGATAGTACCAGAAGGCAACAGCTGATTCCACACCCCCACTCGTTATCCCAGACAGAGACCTCGCAGAGAGTGCAGAGTCTACCATGCAGATTTAGAAAGGCAATGCCTCTCCACTTATTCTTCTTTCCAATCCTGCTACCTACGCCCTCGTTCCTATCTCACTCATCTTAGAAGTTACCCCTATTAGTTAACAATGTCTGAACAACCTGCAGTAACTATGGAACAAGTTGTCAAAGCCCTCCAAAGGGCTAATGCGGTTGCTACAGCACAAGGAGAAAGGCTTAATGCTCTAGGAGAGTAAAGGAATGCTCTAGCAGAAGCATTGCAAAGAGCAAACACTGCTTTAACTGATGTGCAGCAGAATGCACAAGAGGCCGATCAATGCACCAGAGAGATAATGGGCCTGATTGGTCAGCAGTGGGCCACACTAGCCCCCTCTCACTCAGAAACTGGCAGAGGAAGCTCTGGCAAGATAGAGATCTTCTCAGATCCTGAGCCATATAATGGTTCCAAAGCCAAATTGAAGAATGGTGGATGAAGGCACATGCATGGATGGATTGCAACCCATGCCACTTTACTACAAAAGACACTGATGGAGATCTAGTACCTAATGCCAAGATGAGGGTATATGCTATCTTGTCCAGGCTCCACGGACAAAAGGGGAGCTACTTCACTGAAACAGAACTACTTAAATTAGAGCAAGGCATCTTGGCATTTGCCAATGACTGGGACGCCTTTGTTAATGAAGTAGAGGGGTTATTCCGACCCATTCTCCAGAAAGACTGGGCCAAGCAGCAAATTGTGGCCTATAAGCAAGGAAGAACTCCCATCAACAACTACCTGGCAAAGTGGAGGACGTTGTACTTCCAGTCAAAGATCGATAACACATTTGGAGTATACCTGTTGGAGCAGAATGTCTCCAAACAGATCATTGAAGAAGTGTTTCGGCAGAACAAACAAAGTGCTGCTATGGATCCAATGCTCATGGCTATCCGAGCAGTTGGCAAACAGATTGAAGCCTTTGAGCTTCTCTGTGGAAAGATCTTGGAAAGACCCGAACGGTCTAACCAAGAAGTCACTATAGACACCACCCAAAGAAGGGGCAAGCCTAGGTGCTTCAGCTGCTGAGAGGAAGGACATCTTGCCAACAACTGCAAAAAGCTAAAGAACCAATGTCCCAAATGCAAGTTCCTTGGTGGAGGGCATAGTTGAAACTGTGGAGATAACCATACTGCTTGCACCATAGAAACCACAGATGGTCCAAAGGAGAAAGATCCCTTTGCTGCCATAAGGGGAATGTCCTTTGATGCCATGAAGGCATACTTTTATGATATGAAAGAAACTGAGTCTTTAAAAGACAAGATGAACTGAATACATTGGGTGTTCAGTTCACCTCCCAGAATTGTTTTGATGTACTAAATATCAAGGGATCAGGAGATGTTGAGGATGATACCTATGTATTCTATTGTGGTGATTTGGTGTCTTCACAAAGGATGAAGTGTGGTCAGCACCCTAAACTGACGCTTGATTCCGAATATAGAGACACCCTTAATGGGTTTGACAAAGAAATTTTCACACAAACTATAAATCCCAACAAAGAAATCCTTATGGAAGTAACAATCACCCATGACAAAATTCCAACTTTAATTCCAACAAAGGCGCTATTGGATAGCAGCACAAACATAATATTTATTGATAGGAAATGGGTGGAAGAAAAGGGACTCCCTAAATGACCTCTTCGCCATCCCATCTCCATGTACAGTATAATGTGGATGGAACAAAGAATTCCACAGGACAAATTACCCATTGTATGGACATCACTATCACATATCAAGGGCATAAAGAACAGGTCACCGTGGAAATTATGGATTTAGAATGAAATCAGATGATCCTTGGATACATATGGCTAAAATGTCACAACCCTGAAATTGATTGGGAAGCTGGTGTTGTCAAGATGACTCGATGCCCTAAAATGTGTCAATGTTTCAGAAGATCAACCACAAGATTTCTGGCATGTATAGAAAAGGAAGAACAAGAAAGCACATGGCACACTTATTGCCTTAGGGCTGCCACAGAAGCTCTACCCCTGAAAACTGAGAAAACCATGGAGAAATTAGTCCCAAAAGAGTATTATAAATTCCTCAAAGTCTTCTCTAAAGGGGAATCTGAGCAAATGCCGCTAAGAAAGCCATGGGACCACGCTATTGATCTCAAAGACACGTTTCAGCCAAAGAAGGGTTGCATCATCTCCTTATCCCTGACAGAACAGGAAGAAGTCTCCACCTTTATTGATGACCAGTTATGGAAAGGATATATCTGACCATTCAAATCAGAGCAAACATCCCCAGTTTTCTTTGTTCCAAAGAAGGATGGCAAGAAATGAATGGTACAGGATTATCGCTACCTTAATGAGCACATGGTGAAGAACAATTACCCTTTACTCCTCATTTCCCAACTCGTCGACAAGCTCAAAGGAGCTAAGTTATTCACCAAAATGGATCTGAGATGGGGATACAATAACATACACATCAAAAAAGGTGACAAATGGAAAGCCACTTTCATGTGCTTTAGAGAAGCATATGAACCACTGGTGATGTACTTTGGGCTCTGCAACTTTCCAGCCACATTCCAGACCATGATGAATGAAATCTTCACAGACATGGAAGATGTTGTGGTGGTCTATATTGATGACCTAATGATATTTATGAAAACAGGGTAACCAGGAAGAACATGACAGGATCATATTGGAAGTTCTTCTCAGGCTAGAAGAAAATGATCTATTTGTCAAACCAGAAAAATACACCTTCAAAGCCATGGAGGTCGAGTTCCTGGGCATGATTGTGGGAACAGAAGGAATCAAAATGGATCATTCCAAAGTATCAGCTATACTGGATTGGCCCACCCCAAAGAATGTCTGAGGAGTAAGGAGTTTTCTTAAATTAGCTAACTTCTATCGGCACTTTATCCAAGATTATGCCAAAGTGGCATAACCTCTCAATGACCTTACAAAGAAGAATGAACCCTTTGTCTGGAAGGAAGCACAACAAGAAGCATTTGACAAATTAAAAATGCTATTCATGACAGCCCCTGTCTTAGCCTTCCCAGACAATGGCTGTCAATTCCATCTTGAGAGCAATGCATCAGAATTTGCTACAGGTGCAGTACTCTCTATGTTCAAAGAGGACAAATGGCACCCAGTCACCTATAATTCCCATTCCATGTCCATGGAAAAAAGGAATTACCCAATTGCAGACAAGGGAATGCTAAGTGTCATTCATGCCACTGAAGTATGGAGGCATTATCTGGAAGGAGCTAAATATGAATTCGAAGTGTGGAACAACCATGCCAATTTGCAATGGTTTATGAAAAGGCAGGACCTTAATAGAAGACAAGCACATTGTGCACAATGGTTATCATGCTTCAACTTCAAATGGGTCCATAAGCCTGGAGCATCTATGGCAAAAGCCAATGCTCTCTCCTGACGAGAAGACCATGTGATAGGAATAGAGGAGGATAATAAAGAAGTATTATTTATTCCACCGGAACAGATCTGTGCAGTATCAACATGGATCACAGATGTGGGAGACTGCATTCAGGACCAGATTTGAGAATACACCAAGGCACATGACTTGGCAGAAATCTATAAAAACTATGATGAAGAAGATGGGGTTCTATCCAGGGATGAGAAAATATTTGTACCTGATGATGATAACTTGCGGATGGAAATAGTCTGCCTCCATCATGATATGCCACTGGCAGGACATCCAGGACAAGAAAAGATGTTGGAACTCCTAGAAAGGTCATACTTCTGGCTGGGAATGTCCATTTATGTGAAGAACTACGTCTCCCAGTGTGACCGGTGTGCATGCTTCAAAGGAAGTAATGTGGCGCCACCAGGGAAACTCCAGCCCCTTGATATTCCCAACATGCCATGGGTAGATGTTTCTGCAGATTTCATCATAGATCTATACCTTTCCAACAGCTATGACTCGATCCTAGTTGTTGTTGATCACTTCTCCAAAGAAGTAGAATTTATTCCCTGTAACAAAATAGTCACCACTCTGGAAATGGCAAAACTATATTTATTCCATGTATGGAAAAATCATGGCCTTCCTTGCACTATTGTTTCTGATTGTGGACCCCAGTTTGCCTCTCAAGTGATGAAAGATCTCTGCAAATGCCTCAGAATTATCTCCAAACTCTCTACCACTCATCACCCACAAATGGATGGCCAAACGGAACGGATGAACCATGATCTCCAACAATACCTCCACATCTTTACTGCAGAAAAACAGAACGAATGGGCAGACTGGATTGCCCTTGCACAATTCTCCTACATCATGAAACAACAAGCTTCCATGAAGAAATCTCCTTTCGAAGTCACTTGCACATACTCCCCATGAATGGGGATAGAGAAAAGAAGTACTAAGGCACCAGCTGTGGATCTCCTTGCAGAAGAGATATCCAATACCCTAGATCAGTGAAAAAGAACCTGAAACAAGCATAGAATAAAATGAAATCCCAGGCAGATAAACATAGATCTAATGCCCCTATCTATCAACCTGGAGATCAAGTGTGGCTAAGCACAGATAATCTCCACTTACCCCAGAAATCTAGGAAGCTGTTAGAAAAATGGATCAGACCATACCTGGTGGTTAAAATGGTGGGAATGAACACAGTTGAGCTGTGCCTTCCACGTTCCATGCAGATACACCTGGTTATTAATATCTTGCACCTGAAATCCTACAAAGAATGCTTACCTGGGCAGTTGGCTGTATGTCCTGGCCCTATGGAAGTAACTGAAGATAGGGATGAAGAGTATGAAGTGGAATGGATTGTAGATTCCCACTGGAAGGGACAATGTCTGGAATACCTTATTCATTGGAAAGGCTACCCAGAAGAAGAACGCACTTGGGAACCTGCTGGCAATCTGACTCATGCCAAGGAAGCAATTGCAGACTTCCATCAAAAGACGCCACAGGCACCATGGAAGCTGTGGATGGCTTATCTGGACTTCCTTTCTCTGTTTTGGAAGCAGGAAGACATGACTGAAACTGACTTGTGCAACATCCCATTTAATCATCTAGACACCAAGCTCAGTATATGAGATGTTCACTCCATTCATTCTTTTCCCCACTCCTACCTTCCATGGCACTCACCATCATCAACATCCTTGAAATCTTCCGCATCCTTCCTTGGGTGGTTCCCCTCACCTTATCCTTGCTCTACATCATTTGGTTCATCTTTTTCAACCCAGCAGCACTCTTCTCTAACATCAGTTTCATTGTGTTAATACTCTCTCCCTCTATCATTATCATTGCCCTCTGTGCCTTCTTCCTCTCCCTTGCCAACTTGGGCAATTAGGGAAATGTTTGCTACTCCCTCACCTTCAGGTGAAACTTTATTCAATTCTCTGTTTGCTGGGATGACTCCCCTTTGACCGCCAAGAAATATCCCCAGAGTGAGACTCTAGCTGAGGAGGAGCCTGCCATTCAGTACAACTAGAGTGGGTGGAACATGCTGGGCAAATTTCAGCCAGTACAGCAGTTAGAGCTGGGTGAAGTCAACATGAAGGAACAGACAGCCATTGCCCAATCCCTTGGGCTTGCTGGCAGGACAGCAGAAATGCTGGTTCATCAGGAACAGAATGCCCACTTCACTTTTAACCCTGCCACTCAGCAGTGGGAAGCCAATGGCCTGGTTGATGAATGGACTGTAGATGTCAGACTTGATGCTCAACCTCCTAATCCTATTCCACCCCCTTATCAGGTTACTTCCATTCTTGAGCCTTGTCCTACTTGCACTGGCTGGCATATTATCACTAACATCCTCCAACCCCCTGCCAATGATCATCCAGAGTTTGATCCATAGAAGGGGGGTAGTGTTATGAATATTATTTCTCTCTTTCCTTTTTGACTTAGTCATTTCTTTCCTTTGCACTGCTCCCGAGCACCTTAGGTCTAAACACAGCTTCTACTTTCCACACTGTGCATGACTCATTTACTGTATATTGACTCATCAGATAAACCTTTTCCCTATCTATAGGCACAGCCTCTTAATCTCTGCCCTGCTTCCATTCTATGGCTGTGCTCACCCCTTATCTCTGACTCAGAATGACTCATATTAGTGCTGGCCCTATAGCATTTATCCCTCTTATCACTATGCCTTGCTGGACCAGTAGCAGTAGTCCCTCTTATCTTTGATTGGAGATCTAGTGTACACATGTACAAATACTGTAGTAGTATATAAAGGCCAAAGTTGCTGCCAGAGAACTTCAGTCAAGTTCTCTTGGTCTTTCCCCTGCAAGCCAGTGTGGCGAGTACCTCAAGCAAGATAGACTTGATCCTTTCCCTTCATTATCTCTTTACCTTGTCTATGGCCCTTTAGTGGGTAGTGACAAGCGTTCCCTCACTCTACACCTCTCGCTAAGATCAGTAACACAGTCCTTCACCAGATAGCTTGCTCAGTTGCTTCAGTTGCCATCTGGGATGTTGGTATCAATGAGTGCTTTGAACTCTGTGTAAATGGAGGTGATTGATGGCTTGGAGTACTGGGTCTCCAAATCATCCCAGATCTCCTTAGCAGTCTCCATTATAGAGTACTTATTGGCAATATGATTATCCATCCTCAAAATGGGGTAACCTATAGCCTGGTCATTTCCGTCATCCCAACACTCAATGGCTTTGGTGTCTTCATCTTCAGCAGCAGGTGCAGGGCATTCATTCCAAATGGTGAACCAGAAATCCTTTGCCTGAAGATAGGTATGCATCTTGGGGGCCCAAGAGAGGTAGTTGAGACTGGTGAGAGTGGGAATGGAGATGCTGTCATTGGAGGAGGACATTGTCAAATAGAATCTAGGATAGGATGTCAGTTCCGAGTCAAAGTGAAAAACAAAGAAACGGCAGCAAGTAAATTGCACATGATGCCTAGAGCCCAGAATTCAGGGTGAGATAGTCTCCCCATGGCTTCTGACCAAGTTGAATGTGATCCAGCAAAGTACTCACACAGAACACAATGCTTTAGCAACCTCACCAGTGTAAAAATGCATAGTGAGGGGCACAGCTAGCATTGTCACCAGCATGAGAACACATGGTAAGAAGCATTGTAGGTATTTACCAAGTGGTGGAGGCATAAAGACACACTGTGCACCACTTGGAGCTCATAACCTGTAGAGAGCAAGTTTGGCAGGTCACTTGGTTACTTACCTAGTGTTGTGTTTGGTTGCTTAAGCATTGACGGTCAAAGTAAGAGATCAAAAGTGATATTCAAACTTAGCTAGACTCAGCTGATTATATACTACGCTAATAGTGTGTGAACTAACTACTTAGTATGTACACTACTGTTCATTCAACACATCTAACCATTAGCTACCAGTCTGGATACAGTTAGCCTTTTTTTCTAAATGGTATAGGGCATTACAGAAATGCTACAACAGTCCAAGATATGGCAGAATGGGCTGGAGTTGCTGTGGGTACAGTTTATAACTGTTATAGGTGTGTCATGCTTGCACTTTTGCATTTTCATGATGACATGATTCACTTTGA